>DF242923.1:0-33506 GCA_000507305.1 Breviolum minutum Mf 1.05b.01 | reverse complement strand
TTTGTTTGTTTGTTTGTTTGTTTGTTTGTTTGTTTGTTTGTTTGTTTGTTTGTTTGTTTGTTTGTTTGTTTGTTTGTTTGTTTGTTTGTTTGTTTGTTTGTTTGTTGAAATTCGACCATTGAAACCGTCTTAAGCTCTTGCAGGCAGACAGACAGTTCACTTCAGAAGAAGAGGAGGCGTTGGGGGTGTTTCAAACAACACACAAAGAATTGTTCAGCCTNCATGTCTTCCTTCGTAATACTAGTTTGATGCAGCAGTTCATCAAAAGTACACCTCATCCAACCAGACCATTTTTGATGTGTGCAGCAGTGCTCGACCAAACTTGCTCGACCAAACTAGTTTTTATATATAGTCAAATATTGCCAGGCAGACAAAGCCAGCTTGCAAAACGATGGCGAGGCTCTGTTGGATTCCAGACATCTTGTCCGAAAGTTGCAGATTTTTCGTCCCATGTTACAGGAATCAAACAGTCATCAGACGCAATGGGTGTTCAAACAGATTCAGTTCGTGCCCATCTTCAAGTTCCGTCAATGTTTATTTGTACTTGTAAATTGTATTTTTCCGCTTGCCGTTCAGATTCAGCGTCTTCCTTCGTAATGCCAGTTTTATGCAGCAGTTCATCAAAAGTACACCTCATCCAACCAGACCATTTTTGATTCATGCAGCAATGCTCGACCAAACTTGCTCGACCAAACTAGTTCATGTATATTTATCCACAATATGTGTATTATATATTACATATAGGGCCCGAAGGATCACCCATACCGCTTTTTCTCTGTGGACCACTACAACAAGGAACTTTGTGGACGCAGACATGATCAATATGAGTTTCACTATGCTGGGTGTTTATCTTATGTATGCTGGTCAGATGTCTGGAGGATCACTATCAGCGACAGGTTCTACGAATCTACCACCCATTGATCATGGCAGTCACATGTCTGACGCTGATGTGGAGGAGACAAACCTGCTGCTACAATTGAGAGCAAAGGATGAGAGTGTGGAAGATTATGAGGAGGTTGTATGGATGCAGCAAGCAAGCGGACAGACACCTGCATTGCGCACGCCTATTCAGTTGGTTGGTCTGCATGGTGCAGCGGCAGTTGTACACATGGACCCCAATCGACCGCTTATGGAACAGCTGGCGAACATATGGCCTTTCACGCACCGTGCTGCTGAGGAGGTCTCTGACCTCATTGGTGTTTGCAATCCGCCCTCTGCCCAAGGTTTTGATGAAACTGTGCATGTTGATATGCACATCATGCAATTTGCTGATGACCATTTTGAACAGGTCCACACGGACGATCGCCTCATGCTCACAACTATTGTCTTTGTGGCGCCAAGTGGGACCCACCACAAGCGTAAAGTGACGTGGGGGCCAGCGAGGGCGAATCAGTGGCAAATCCTTTCCTTCTTCAGAGTACAGTGGTTTTGTCAGAGACCTAGCGTGATGTGTTTCGTATATGTCAATGGAATATTGTTGGCACTACAAGACAATGCTGTCCGAAGTCTAGAAGCAGGCACGCACCTGTTTTTAAGGATCAGATCAGACAGGGAAGATTGGTGTGAGGTGGTTCATTCGGAGATGATTGAACGGAATCGACGTGTCTTCCAGTCGAGTGATGAAGAGGAGGCAGCTTTGCAGGAACAAGAAGAAGAAGAACAAGAAGAAGTGGATGCACCTGCGGAACCTGCTGGGGCTGGAGTGCCAAGTAGATCCCGGTCCAGATCCCGTGATGATGGTGAAGAAAGTGATGATAGATCCCGGTCCAGATCCCGTGATGATGGTGAAGAAAGTGATGAGTGAGGAGGTAGCGCGACCTCTTGTACACGTCTCAAGTTTTGTGTAGAAAGCAAGAAATTAAACTTGCGATGTTGCTGGACCGACCCACCTAAAGTTGTATCTTGAAAAATAAGTGCTGAACAACACTCAGTGCTTCAGTGTCAGTGGCGTACTTCAGATGTTCATGTGCAAGCAGATTGATGTACACACATGTGAAATGATATTGTGATATCAAAACAAAATGTTTGTCAATGCAAGTGGTGATACATATAAGTGTTCAGGTGGAATTCTAGCAAGCCGAAGGTAGCGCAATTTGCCTAGTGCATGGGCGTTTGCTATCATTATGTTCCGTGGCAGCAGTGGCACAAATTTAGATTCGGACCGGAGTTGTAACAAGGTTTCCGTAGGTGAAATCACACTCGTGAGGATGCCACTACGTTGGCAGTTACATCAACAGCAACTTAAGGAAGAGGCGGAAAAGGCTAAGGCTAAGAAGGATGACGAGAGAGAGACCATGTCCCCTTCCACGGCGATGCATATTTGGTTAGCAAGGATGGACGAAGTGGAAGCCATAATTTACCATGCTCCAGCCCAACAAGTCACGCCGCCAGAATCATCATCGGATGGTGAAATTTGTGATTTGGATGGGACAGACTTTGAGTCCTTTGAGCATTCAAGCTATTCAAGAGGTGCTGCATTGGCGACTATGCTCATGGACAAGGAGAGTGATCAGCACCACATCAAACCTTGTCCCAAGCCAACTATGTCTCCAGAAATTTCAGCTCGTGAACGGCGCCAAAAGACCTTCATGCAGTCGATCCCCACTCCGTCCAAAGGACGCAAAATCTCCATTCAGTTTAAGCCTTTCTCCAAGCGGTCCAACAAAACAACTCGGTCCAGGTAGTTTGTTTTTGGCTTTTTTTTTGCCAGATTTGTGGCAGCCAGCTGCAACAAAAAGCTGGAACGGAATGGCGCGGCACCGATCCACACCATGGGAAGTGTTTCAATTTGTCTCGTCAAATTTTCGCAATGGACATGTTTGGACGGTAGTTTGGAAGTGATATTTGAATGTATGTATATATAGACTTGGTTTCTATTTTGACGGGACAGATACTAACTTCCTTCCATCAGAAAACCTGAAAGTTCAAGAGGCTCACACCACGAGTGATTATCAGACCTAGAACTGAACTGTTTCCCAAACACTGGCAAACTTTTTGGGGCTCAGCCGGACGTTTTCTCACCTTCAGAGAAATTGTGTGCTTTTTGTTTCACCCGTGGTGTTGCAGATTTTTCGTCCCATGTTACAGGAAAAAGGGCGTGTCTCCGATTCTCATTCATGTCCTAAACAGGCATCAGACACAATGTGTTTTCAAGCAGATTAAAATTCGTGCCCATCTTCAATTTCCTTCAATTTGTTCTTGCATATTGTATTTTTTCCGCTTGCTGAGAAGATACTGAGACCAGATGTCTTTGCGTTGTGTAGCTGATGGTATTTCAATTTCAATTTTTGTGTTGAAATTCGACCATTGAAACCGTCTTGAGCTCTTGCAGGCAGACAGACAATTCAGTTCAGAAGAAGAGGAAGAGGCGTTGGGGGTGTTTCAAACAACACACAAAGAATTGTTCAGCCTTATGTCTTCCTTCGTAATACTTGTTTGATGCAGCAGTTCATCAAAAGTACACCTCATTCAACCAGACCATTTTTGATGTGTGCAGCAGTGCTCGACCAAACTTGCTCGACCAAACTAGTTTTTATATATAGTCAAATATTGCCAGGCAGACAAAGCCAGCTTGCAAAACGATGGCGAGGCTCTGTTGGATTCCAGACATCTTGTCCGAAAGTTGCAGTTTGGATTTTTGAGTCAAATGAAATTTCGAGGCCGGCGTCACATCACACGGTAGCGACGAATAAAGTTGCTCGTATACAAGCCTGGAACTGCGCAGTGATGGAGAGACTTGGAAAATTGAAACCTTGTGTCAACAGGATCATGTTGCGCACAGAGTTTTCAGGCGCACACACAGCTGAACAGGCTGTCTTGGCTGCAGCAGAATTGTCAAGTGGAGTCAAGCCGCAGGTTTCGTGTTTGTCCTGTGCAGATTGGAGTTCCAGTAGTCAGGAAGCAGCTACCCTGAACCATCCTGAGACATGCAGATTCTCGGACATCATGTCACTTGCCCCGGATGAACTTCGTAAGAAATTGACGGAGCATGTCGCTGAGGAGGTTGGGTCTCTAGTGCACATACAAATGCGATATTGTTTTGAACGCTTCCATGGTGCTTGATTTCTGGAAACACATACGGTTGAAAAAAGATTCCTGGGAACCCAAAGTTAATTCTAGGAACAACTTCTTTTGACATTCAACAAAGCTTGTTCAGGTGGTGGTTTCTGCAAAAGATGTGAAGGCCGCCCTGCCTAAAGGTGCCGACAAGAAGACGGCCGTAAAGGAATTGCTATCAAAGTCAGGCACGCAGTGCGTACTTATTCGTGAACTTTTTTGATTGACCCTTGTGGGGTTGCTTCTTGCAAAATAGGGTTGGATACATCAAATTTGAAGGTAAGCTGAATTCAGTAAGGCTCATTGACGCGTTGACGATTTTGTTTCAATGTGCACGTGCCATTAAAAAGAGGTTGAAATAAAGACAGTTTCTTTTTGACGTGTAAACTCAAAAGGAACATCATACAGTCAACCAGAGTTACAAAAGCCAACCCCGCTTGGAAGGAAAACATACCATTTCTGACCAGGTAAAGTCAACAAGAAGATCGGGCTGTTGCAGAAGCACATGACGGTTATCGCAACCGACAAGGTTCCAAAGCCAAGTGCAGCATTGAAGGTGCTGATGGGTGTCATGTCAAATGTCTGTATCCATTGTCACAAAAGCATTTAATAGGGAAGATGAGGGAATGATCGTTTGTCTATGTCAGGACCTAGCGTATTCTCTGCTCCCAAAGAAGCAAACATTCCTGGTCACCAGGAGGTCTGAAACCCAGGGAAGGGCATGCTCGACCAAACTAGTTTGGTCGAGCACTGCTTTTGCTCGACCAATGCTCGACCAAACTGTTTTTCCTGTAAATACCAATGAATTCTGCATGCTCGACCAATGCTCGACCAAACCTGCTCGACCAAACTAGTTTGGTCGAGCAAGTTTGGTCGAGCACTGCTGAACATACCAAGAATGATCTGGTTGGCTGAGGCGTACGTTTGATGAACTTCTGCAATATACTGGTATTATGGATGATGACGTGAAGCTGAATACAGATGACAGGCTTGAAAAAGTCCATGACTGGTTTGAAACCTTCCATTGGACAGTGCAGTCATGTCAAGTCTTTGTTTCATTTGGTATGTTTTGTTTTTGTGCAATTGCAGGTGCTTACGTTGTGGCAAATCTTGCGCGAGACTCTTCACACCAAAGCGGTCCCAATCAGAACTAGGCGTTCAGATTGCTGGATCTCCATGCGTTGTCATTTCCTGAGTTGAGTCTTTAGTGTCAAGAAAATATATTTCATCATTGTTTTTTTATCCAGTCATGTTGCTGACCTAGGACTACTCGCCGTTTGGTGGTGGGCAAAAGCTTGCAGGGCCGACAGTGCCGTTCTTGCTGATCCTTTTGAAATCAGTACGTCAAGGACGTCCAGATGTTTTCTTGCATGAGAATGTAAAAGAATTTCCAATTGAACTTTTTCAGCAAACCCTTGGAGACCTTTATGACATATCATGTTGTTTGATCAACCCTGGGGATCATTGCGGGCTGCCTGTGCAACGTGTGAGACGATATGCGTTGATGACGCTCAAGGCTAGGATCACGCAGGTTTATCCATTGGAGAAGGTTGTGGAGATGATGCAGGTTCCGACTGCAGACGTCACTCTGGACGCATTTCTTATTCATCAACCAAGCGAACAAGTCACTGCCAAGGATTTATGCAAAGGTTCTTCCAACAGTGTCTTGTCCATTGTCGATGTTACTTTTGGGACAATTTTGGACCCAATCATTTTCCTCTAGTTGTCACCGGTCACATGTCTAGATGGGGTGAATTTTCTGTTTGGGGTTTACACTGGTGTGATTTCACATTTTGATTTGCCGTTTACACTGGTGTGATTTCACGGTGTGATTTCACATTTTGATTTGCCGGGTATGGAATGTTCTTCACTGAGGACTGCGGAAGTACAGGGAACTGTTCCCAGGCAGGCTGGTATATGACTGCTTGCAAGATCCATCAAAGCGACCTCGCATGAGCACTGTGGGCGGCCACCTTCAAACTTTGACCACTGGATGCACTTCTCTTTTCAGTGAAACGAAGAATCGTGTCATACGTCAGATTCTTAAGGTTCATTTTGAGAAGAACACAAGACATAGTTCATGACAACCTGAATTTGTTTTTGTTTCTGAATGTGGTTCCTAAGATGGGATTGAGCTGTTGTACGCTCATGGACTTCAAGTGGAGAAGAAGACAGCGATGAACATGGGGCTAAAACTTCTTGATTTTTCTTCATTGGGTCACAGCGCCATGTGTGTCTTGAAAGCAGCTGTTTCTCAGGCGGTTGGTGCAACAATGTGTCACATGTGATGTGTACCAATAGCGGTCATGAAGATGTAGATTCCAGCCAAACTCAGGCAAGCTGGCAGGAAACTCCATGCATGCCGCAAGTGCGTCTCGTCTACCATTTATATAAATCAATACTTGTAGTTGGCCCACGGCTCACAGAGTGGGCTTTTGTGATACCTTCAACTACTTAGGGTCTGAAATGGGTAGACCCCTGGGGCTGACAGAAAGAAGGTCTAAGATAATCATTGAATCATTGTAGACCTTTCGCCCGGCATTATTGTAGAACCTGGGCATCAATGTTCAACATTGCGATGTGTTCGGCAAATTGTTTTGCCCAAAATGCTGTAAAAATCAGTGTTTTTGCACCACTGGCCAAAAGCAAGCTTCAAGGACAAGTGAGAAAAACAGCGTAAATAGCGGTGATTTGGACCCCTCATTCCTAGTGGCCTGGGTCCGCGCGCGCGCGCCAATTTGAACATCCTTTTGGCGCCGCGGACCCAGGCCACTAGGAATGAGGAGTTAAAATCACCGCTATTTACGGTGTTTTTCTCACTTTTCCTTGAAGCCTGCTTTTGGGCAGTGGTGCAAAGACACTGATTTTTACGGCGTTTTGGGCAAAACAATTTGCCAAACACATCGCAATGTTGAACATTTATTTTAGACCCCTCCAGGTCCGGACCCAGGGGGGATCTAACATGGTGAGAGGATGTGGCTGTGATGTGTTTAGGGGTTTGATTTTAAACCCAGCATTTTGGGTCCACATTCAAAGACCAAAGGTCCCAGCCTTGTAGTTGAGAGGGTCTTTTGTGCACATTTTAACATTTTACTTCATTTTTCACACATGTTGGATGCTACGCAACTGGTCAGGGGTGGGGGGGGATGATAACATTCCTTGCACTTGCGCCATCCTAGTTTGAAAGGCCTCTATCTTCGCATCTCCTTCTCGAGGATGAAGAGGAATCCAGACAAAAGACTTTAATGTCTGGGTTCGGCTGTGGGCGATGGTGCGTCTGATGATGCTGACGACGGCGTGCGTGCTACTTCTGCGTTGGGGAGGAGGAGGAATCCAGACAAAAGACTTTGATGTCTGGTTTCGGCTGTGGGCGAGGATGCTTACGATGATGATGATGATGATGATGCTGATGATGATAGATGATGATGATGATGATGATGATGATGATGATGATGATGATGATGACGATGATGATGATGATGATTTTGATGATGATGATGATGATGATGACCTTGATGGTGATGATGATGACGATGATGATGATGATGATGATGATGATGATGCTACTGATTCTGGGCCTCCCTCCTGTTACTTCCACCATCTTCCTTCATCGTTGCATTCCGTTCGGTCTTTCTTCCCCAGCTTTCGTTCACCCCCCTGGCACCCAAATTTTCACATGTTATTCCCATATCTTACAGTTTCCATTTTCTGTGAGCCGTGGTCCTTGTAGTTCACTGGTACAGTAGGGTCTACACTGGTGTAATTCATGTACTCTGTTGAGATTCATCACTTTGGATGATATTCGTTTTTCATCTACCTCAGGTCGGTAGAGCAGCAGTGGCGGCTATTTATTTTTGCAGGATGTCAAAAGAAAGGCAATAGATTTGCTTGAGTCGACTTGTGACTCTAGAATGAGGCCCGGTCCTTCTGTCTGTGCAGAGAAAATGAAGAATGAAGTGCGTTCGTGGAAGTAAAAAATGCATGCAATGTGTTTGCCGAACAGCAACAGCCAGCGAAGTCGTCGATCAAATTTGAATATTTTCATTGTGGCTTCAATAAAGTGATATTTGTTTCAGCAAACGTGCAGATTCAAGGTTCTTTTGATTTGTGGATGTTCTTCAGCTGTTCCAATTCGATACAGGGATTTAGCATATTCAAAATCGTTCCACTGTAGTCCATGGCGGGCAGTGACTCTCCTCCTTCGGGGGCACTTCCTGGGCTCCCCGGAGTTCAGACGCCACGGGCTTTGCAATTGGTTCCTTTGGACCAGACTCCGACTCCTAAGTCTAGCAGTGGGCTGGAGTTTGAATTGGGCCAGTATGTGGCAAACATGTTGCGTGACAGTGACACTCCGAGGCCAACTTCACGTACTCCGAAACCTGCTGAAAAGTCGCATTTGTTCCAAGATGTGAATGACACGCAGAAACAGGCTCAAAAACATGGCCTGAACCTTCCCATCACACCGCGCAACAGAACCATCTTACAGCCAATGCCAATGCCGTTGCAAGACTGTGCAACCCCAATGCGATCAACGAGAAACGAAGGTGCAGGCGCAGGTACACCCATGAACGTATTGAAGAACCCAGGTACACCCATGAGCGTATTGAAGAACCAAGGTACTCCAATGAGCGTATTGAAGAACCGAAGTACTCCAATGAATGCATCCAGTACGCCGGCTTCCCAAAGAACTCCGGTGGTTGAATCGAAACAAAGCAAGGGTGAACCTGATGACAGTGATGATGGCGTTGTTGGTTCGGAGCCAGTAGTAGTAGACCAGGAACAAGGCAGTTGTCACGGTGATTCAGATCAAGTCGAAGCAAAAACATCAAGAAGGAAAAAGCCGCTGGAGAATCCAACTCAGGAAGTTGAGTGCGTTCCTCAGGGCTTGCTCACTTGATTCACTTGATTCATTGTTTCTAAGTTTCTTGTTATGTGTCCATGAGTGCGTCTTCATGTCTTGATTTCCTGCCAACAGGTAAGTTTGTGAAACAGTGTTGCGATTGACAGGTGCACGGATTGCTTGGACCTTGTGAAGATGGAGGATACCGTGGCTGTGGGAGGGGCACGTTGCAAACAAAGAAGGTGCAAGCTTTGTCATGGATCCCGTAGATCTTTGCGGGATTGGTACGCCAAGTTAGATCGATTGAAGGAATGGGATAGCATGAGCGTGACAGACAAGAAAGCTATGATTATTGAACACAAATCCAAGGGGAATGGGCGTGGAGTGCGCCGCTCTTTCAAGATGAGGGAGGTGGCAAGCGTTACAGATTCGGTCAAGCTTGCCAACAATGCGGAGTTTTTGACGGAGCTACAGTTTCAGACTAAGTTGCAGATTTGTGAAAACTTGACTCATGTGCTTTCATGTTGTCCATGATTCCATGCCAGGGATGTAGAGACTTGAACATCCGGAAAATCTTGAAACGTCATGAGGTTCAAAGATGCTTTGAAGAAGAGATATGGCTGGAGCCACTGGGTCTTCGACATGTATTTGGTTAGATAATTAATTTACGTAGTCTGAGTCTTATTCTTGTTTCTCTGCTGAACTGAACTGTTGGACAGCTCACTGCTGACCATCCAGGTGACCCTGATTGCGATCGTGAATGGATGGCTGCAAAGTCCAATCCGAACGCGATCTGGGCTACCGACCAGTACGGTGAAGAAGTGGTATCCCTTTTGAAACGTACAACTGCTGGCACAAAGCGAGGGCTGGCCCATTCGAAACAGGTTACTGGTTTCAGACTTCAGACAGAATGGCTATGTTGTCTTTGTTTCCACCAGACAGTTTCCATTGTTTCCATCCATCTTACTTGTGGTGTTGCTCAAACGCAAACTGTACTTCACCCGACTTCAGGTTGCAGTGGAGGAAGATGCTGAAGGGATGGATCCAGCGCAGGCGCTCCAGAAAACAATGGCTGGAAGTCTACACCAAGAAAGTAGAATCTTTGACCTTGGCAGCCTCAACCTCAGACTCACAGAACCTGACTTGATTGATTTTTGAACACATTGACATTGAAGTCACATTGAGTTTTCACCAACAACTGGAAAACGCGGCTGGTCAAGGACTCAACGAGTTCAAGTCAATGCCCCTGCTTCCAGGGCAATCTGCGCCTTTGACAATCACTGATGCCGTTTCTTGTCTTTCAGATTTCAAGGTGAAGTGCTATGTCCGTCTTCGATTTGGTTGTCCTTCCTGATTACAATGTTTTTGCTTCTCGCTTTTTCACTTCGGAGGTTGCCAAAGGACGTAAGAAGGCTGCTGCAAAAGCAAAGACCAGAGGTGATAACTCCGATGGGCCTAGGCCAGCCAAGGCTGTGCCAAAGAAAGACGTGGAGCTGGTGCAGATTGATTTGAAACGGCGCCAGCTTTTGATTCAAAAGTCAGTGGAGCCTTGTTTTTGTAAAAGTCACTTGATGTGTCAGGGTGTCAGTCAAAGCTCAGCAAACTTGGACGAGATCTCTCCATTTTACCATCAGATACATCTTAGCGAGAACAACATGTTCACCCTGAACTCAGGAAGAGAAGGTTCAACAGCTGGGTGAGCGTGTTGCCCCTCACATCGAAGCTACCAAAGGTTCCAAAGAACTGGTGGAATTGAGGGATATTGTTACCAAGAGGTTCTGTGCTTTGCTGAATTTTTCATCAAAGTCTGGCAATGCTGCTGCTGAAGAGTTCGGTGTCAACCTGGAACTTTCTCCTGCGTCCGCTTCCTTGCATGATGCAATGTTTTCCACCGGGAAAGTTCTGGATAAACAGGACTTCACCAAATACCAAAAGCGTGTCAATGGATATGTTCAGTTGCTGGATAACGCGTTGGAACGTTTGGTGCAGTGCCAGCAGGAAGAATGCCTTGTCCCTAGTTTTCGCTGTTCTGGCATGAACATGTGAACTTAGCATTCGACTTACTGTTAGTTATGCATCCCAAAGCCAGCGATGCGCACGGGCGCAAAACCTGAGCTGTCGTCATTGACTGTTCTTCTTGTTGTAGCTGTTGTAGCTGTTGTTGTTGTTGTTGTTGTTGTTGGTAAAATTACAGTGTGGCTTCAGTCACCACACCACCATCCCCTTTCCTCACTTGATCTCCTAGGGGATATGGAAGCTGCACGCGCTGAGCGAGAAGACGAATCACATGCTGTACTGGACAAGCCCAGCGTGGAATCAGAAGTGCAGCCACAAGCACCAGCACAAGCGTCAGAGTCTAGCGCTCCTCATGATGCTCCTGAGAGCAAGGATGATATTTCTGGATTTGTGGAGCACCTGCCAGCATACCCTTTGATTGTGAGCATTATGGGTCGTGTCTGTCAAGAAGAGTGTGTTACCATTGATGGGGCGATTTTCATGGGTCGCCCCGCGGATGTTCAGAAGCCTCTTGCTTCCATGGCGTACCTTCAAGAGAATCTCACTGTACCAGTAGTAGATTTCCGAAAGGATGCGATCATTGATGAGTTGAAGGACACCCCTGAGAAAGACTGCATGCAGAGGAGGAGCACTTACTTCGCAGACTGTTCTGTGCCTAGCCTTTGTTGAGGACTATTGGATTGACAGAACTACGTGCGCAAGTCAGTTGAGTTATTTCTTTATATCAAAAACAGCAAAAAATCCCATTGCATGAACATGTTCCCATACATATCATGGCAGAATGGTCGAGCAGAATGGTCGAGCAGAATGGTCGAGCATTGAGAGCTGTCACTTTGGGCATACCAGTGTTCATGTCATTTACATGTTACAAGTGTTTACACTAAGGTATTTGATGATGCATCACGGAAAAAGCTGGACTGGACCTTCACAGGGAGCCGTGAGATCATGCACTGTGTGGATGAAAATACCCTCTTTGACAACAGACAAAACGGTTGCATCGTCAAGCAACTCAGCACCTATCGGCTATCGGTCATGTCATGTTTTTTTCTTGTGGTTTCCATCTTGTTTTTTCTTTGAACCGGTTGCGTGTGTGTTTTCTCCTTTGGCCTTGTGAGTAACTGCTACAGCTTGATTGCTGCTGATGTGAGGAATTGCGCGATGAAACTTCTTTACTCGAAGATGACTTGGTCATTTTGCGGTTTCCCAGACGGGTTGCCGCTCATGCCTGTTGCAAAGTTTGTGTGCAAAGGTATGCGCCTGGTAGTTGGGTTCCCTTTCACATCAGCTATTGCCAACTTGAAAGGGTCAGAATATGCGCCAACACTCTCTAATCTATGCGTTGGCGTTTTGAACATGAACGTCAAAGACTTCATCACTGCTGGTGGCTTTTGGGTCTTTCTGAAGCCCGGTGACTGTCTGTGGATACCGCCCAGCACCGTGATTTGCGAATTTGGAGTCCTAGACACAGAAAATAGCGAGGGTAAAGATGAGATTCACCAAGCCCTGTCATGGGCTGCCCCATTGCAGCAACACTTGTGTGCAGATTTTCTCAAACGCCTGGAGGGAGAGTTACAGTTTGTCTTGCAGAATTGCTGCTGCCATCCTTCTGCATATTCTTTGGAGAAGGATTACGAGGCCATATGAAAACAAGTTTTTGTGGGTCGAGAGTAGCCTGCTGACTATGATAGGTTTCATCTTATGGTGACATGTGTTTTTTTGGCCGTCTGTGCGCAGATGGCGTTGGACTGGTACCAGAAGTTGGCGAATAAAGGCGTCAAAGAACAACTCCTCAGCCCGATACCGAAGGGGAAAGGTGGCAAGCGGCCCTCCACTGTCGCTGGGCTGTAAGGTAGACGGCGATGGGATCGAAGTGAGCCGGTTTGAATTTAGATGAAGCAGACATATAGGCTGATTGTGAGATGAAACATGTTAAAGTAGGAGCAGTACTGTAGCATGTTTGAAAGTTACTCAGGCAGTGGTAGCTGAAGATGTTAACCTCACTGGCAAGAAAAACAAGGCAGTGGTAGCTGAAGATGTTAGCCTCACTGGCAAGAAGAACAAGACCCAGAATCCGGACAACGAGGACTGGACACAAGTTGTTGTTGCTTACTACATACTGTGTTGCCAGACAGGTGTTCTTGTTCTTGTGTTGCAATCAAGGTTGCATTTCTCATTTTTCGACTCGAAAAAAGGGTGGTCGTGTGACAATGGGGCCCCATTCAATGGGGGTTGTGTTCTGGTTACAGTTTGATTAGATTTTTTTCCCACAAGTGATTTTGTTGTGTGTCAAGTGTCAAGTGCAGAGATTTATCGTCGATAGTAATAGATGTAATAGCATTTCCTGGCGTTCATTACTACATGCTCTTTTTAACCTGGTAGGACACTGTGAGAGGGACTGCCTTGAGAGATGCCATAGCGACGATGCCTACTGAGGGAGAGGCGCTTGAATTTGTTTTGTTGTCCAGTTCATGCAGCCTCTTTGCATTTTCTGCGCTCTCCAGGATGGTGCTGACAACCATCAGGGTCAGGACTGGATTCGATTGTATTTTTGTGAGAGTGACACATGGGGCATGGTGGTCAATGGTCAGGAGCGGACCGACACTGCTGCCGCCACAACAGCTGTGGCTGAAATCGCTGGGCGTGAGGCAGTGGCAGCAGATGTTGATTTGTCCAGATTGTTTGTGTTCTGTTTTTTTTTGATAAAAACAACTGATAACCTTGCAGCCTTTCCTTGCGTTCCGTTCAGGCACAAGCTGGTGCGAAGGACAATGACCTGACATTTTGAGCCACCGGCTCACCACGTACCAATTTATACATTTTTTTGAACCTGGTAGGAGACGGAGACTGCCTTGGACGATGCCAGAGCGACAAATCCTACTGATGGAGAGGCACCTGACCTGAATTTGTCTTGCTGTCCACAGTTCATGCCGCCTGTTTGCATTTTCTGTGCCATTAGGTGAGAGTTCTTCAGCATGTTCCCAACAAGGATTGTTACGTAACATGTACGGTTGAGCGCCAGTATTTTGTGAGTGAGACATGGTGGTCAGGAGGAGGCTGCCACTCCTGCAGCAATGTCAGCTGTGGCAGAGAAATTTCCGAGGCAGATTTTGAGTTGTTCCGATTCCTGTTTATTGTAGTCCATTTTGGTATCACAAAACATTTTTTTGTTTTTGGTTCCAACTGATTGGGGGTTAGCATTTCGTTGCATTCAGGCACATCAAGCTGGTGCGAAGGACAATGACCTGACATTTTGAGCCACCGGCTCATCACGTGGACAACTTATCCATTTTTTTGAACCTGGTAGGAGACGGAGACTGCCTTGGACGATGCCAGAGCGACAAATCCTACTGATGGAGAGGCACCTGACCTGAATTTGTCTTGTTGTCCACAGTTCATGCAGAGTTCTTCAGCATGTTCCCAACAACCACGAGGACTGGATTGTCACGTGACATGTACGTTGAGCGCCAGCATTTTGTGAGAGTGAGACATGGTGGTCAGGAGGAGGCTGCCACTCATGCAGCGCCAGCTGTGGCAAATACTTTACCCGAGGCAGATTTTGAGTTGTTCCGATTCCTGTTTGTAGTCCATCTTGGTACCGTGTGGACTAACAGCCCGTTGACAAAATGGCAACCTGAACTCGTTGACTTAGTCTTGTGAAAGTTTGTTTTTGGTTCCAACTGATTGGGGGTTAGCATTTCGTTGCATTCAGGCACATCAAGCTGGTGCGAAGGACAATGACCTGACATTTTGAGCCACCGGCTCATCACGTACCAATTTATCCATTTTTTTGAACATGGTAGGAGACTGAGACTGCCTTGGAAGATGCCAGAGCGACAAATCCTACTGATGGAGAGGCACCTGACCTGAATTTGTCTTGTTGTCCACAGTTCATGTCGGGCTGTTTGCATTTTTCTGCGCCATTAGGTGAGAGCTCCCCAGGATGGTGCTGACAACCATCAGGGTCAGGACTGGATTCGATTGTATTTTTGTGAGAGTGACACATGGGGTCTGGTGGTCAATGGCCAGGAGCCGAATGACACTGCTGCCACCACTACAGCTGTGGCTGAAATTGCTGGGCGTGAGGCAGCAAACGATGTTGATTTGTCCAGATTGCTTGTGTTCTGGTTTGTTTTGTCACAAGTGACCTATTGTTTTTTTGGTCAATCGTCAAGTGCAGAGATTTATCGCCGATAGCATTTCCTGGCTTCAGGCAAAAGATGGCGAGAAGGATGGGGAACTGACATGATGAGCAGTGCCTACTACATGTTATTTTTTCCCTGGTAGGACACTGCGACTGAGACTCCCGTGGAAGCGACAGTTCCTACTGAGGGAGAGGCGCCTGAATTTGTTTTGTTGTGTTACACATGGGGTCTGGTGGTCAATTGTCAGGAGCAGAATGACACTGCTGGCACCACTACCACTACAGCTGTGGCTGAAATTTCTGGGCGTGAGGCAGCAAATGATGTTGATTTGTCCAGATTGCTTGTGTTCTGGTTTGGTTTTTTTGTCACAAGTGATCTATTCTTTTTTGTCAATCGTCAAGTGCAGAGATTTATCGCCGATAGCATTTCCTGGCGTTCAGGCAAAAGATGGCGAGAAGGATGGGGAACTGACATGATGAGCAGTGCCTACTGCATGTTATTTTTTCCCTGGTAGGACACTGTGACTGAGACTGCCGTGGAAGCAACAGTTCCTACTGAGGGAGAGGCCTCGAATTTGTTATGTTGTCCACTATAGTTCATGCCGCCTCTTTGCATTTTCTGCGCCTTTGGTTTCAAGTGCCCGCAAGTCAGTCACGTAGAATGTTTGCCTTGCCTTTGCGCGTCAGGTTGTTTCCAAAGAAGAAGTGCCATCACCGCCCAGAACAAGGGTCGTTGTCAATGAGACTATTCTTATCAATGATGATGAAAGTGAGAATGAGGGTGAGAGTCAGTCGCCTTCATCTGATGCTTCCGAATGCGAAGCTTCCAATCATTCCACTGCCACTGACTCGGATTTGACACCACCAAAGCCATGCGCAAACGGATTGCGTGGCCGTGGTGGCCGTGGACGCGGCCGTGCAGCCAAAGCGAAAGCAAGAACCGGCCAGGCGAAGGCGAAGGCATCGCCCAAAACCAGAGCCAGATCGGTTCTCAAGAAGCCAGCTGCAGCCACAGCTGCTAAGTCACGAGCTTCAAAGCCTGTCCTTGATGACGCTCCTGATACGGGAGATAGTGCTACAGTGTCAGAGAAAGCGCGGAGAGCAGCCCAGCTTGCAGTTGAGATGCTGCAGAATTCGAAACCGCAACGCAGATCACAGAGTCGCAGCCATGCAGCTGCACTCCCATCTGAATTTGAAGATTCTTAGCTTAAGGCTTAAGGCTTAATATGAAAACAATGAAATGATTTCGTCATCGCGTGAATGAGTTCCATGTGAAATGTGCAGTAGTGCAGAGAGAGCGAGAGAGAAAGTAAGCAAGGAGGCAAGGTTTCATTGTTAATGACTTCAATTACTATTTCACTGGTTGTATTGAGGCAAGCGGACGTGAAAAAACTGATGAATATGTGCAAGCTTCTGCTACACTTGACTGGTACTTGCTAGGAGGGAAGGTGGCAGATTATCAGTTGAAGGACATTGGTTTTGGATGGTTTTGGTTCCACGTGTTTGTCCAAATTCTTTTCAATGCTGGTTGGCTGGTTGGTTTGATTTTTCGATTTGTTCACTACTTTGCCAGTGCCTTTGTTCGTGCGCGACGGTAAACGATTTAAGGAGCCGGACCAGCAGCCCAAGAAGCGGGCAAAAACAAAGAAGTGAGGCGTGTGTCTCGAGTCGCTGCGTAGATCTCGATTTTTTTCATTGCACGGAGCTGCGATGAAAGTGAGAGGAAGATCAAAAGTCAAAAGTAAAGATGTAGCCGCAGCCATATACTGGATGGGAACCTTTGCGTGTTACGAAACATGTGGCAGTTAACTTATTTTCGTATCTGGGTTTTTTTGACACTGCTGAAAGGTAACAGTCACATTTGTTGTTTGCAATTGTCCTCATTGTTGTCAGTTGGTGTTGTTCTGTTGTTTTCTCGAGAATTATCCAGACAATGGCGGGGTCCGGGCTGTCATGCGATTTGCTGTTTAAACTTCGACAGGCGAGATGTCCTCATGTACAGGAGTGGACAAGAGCTCATATGCGTGGTTGCAAATTGCAAAGATTATAGTCTTTCCAGCGGCCCTACAGGTTTATTTAAACCAACATGGTTTAACACGGTTTGACGACTTGACATCAAGTTTTTTTGTGGGGCAGGTCAGGTATAATCTTTCATACAAATATAGGGGCGAGCTAGTAATGCGATGCCATTACGCAGCAAGGACGAGATTGACAAGATTCCAAATCCTGAAACAGAGTGAAAAAATCAATCCGAGCTTTTTGAATGCACTGGCCTTGCGTTGTTTTGAATTTTTGGGTTTGATCTGTACTTGGCAGTATTTTGTTTCAAACTGGTCCAATACTAGAGATGTAAATATACTCGGCAATGTGTGCTGCATGTGTTCCGGGGCATTTCTTGGGCGCACTACGTCGTCTGTATTTCGGCTTACGAGGTCGTTTTTGTGTTCTCAATTGGTTCGTGGACGACGGCGACGGCGTTCGGCTTTTGACTTTGTGCGCTACATTGGTCGTCCTGGTGTGGGCATTGCTTCACTGTTTCATCCATCTGCGATGTTAAAAAAAGGATTGCTAAGCTGTTGGAGCCAGGGACGGACTTCCCCCGAACAAAGGTACACTATGAGATTTGCTGTTTGGTAGGGGCCAAGTGACCAACATTTTTGAAATCATTTTTTTTAAGTGCAAAAATCCATATGTGGAATCTGCCGTATGTACCAAATGCTCGGCGGAATCCATAATACTCACCATTGACCACCAGCTTTGCTTGCAGGTGGATCTCATACACTGCAAGACCACGTCCAATGTAAGAACACGCAAGACTCGTGATGAAAGATGCAGAAAATTCATTTTAAGGAAAGTCTGAACGCATCATCTGTGGGTGTTGAAGCCATGCCTGCTGCAACTGGTATCCCATTTGGTGTGCAAGCAGGCAGCCATAGGAGTAGCCTGGCAAATAGATTGGATACTATGTACTAGCTTTAGTAGGCTTCCCACTTCAAAATCATGAAACACGGCTTCCTACAACCATCGAATCATGGTGAGATGGCACACCTGCAATAAGCCCTGACATTTTGTGATCAGCAAGTTTATATCGAGGTACCATGTTGCCATTCGTTCCTCTCAGTCCCGCAAGGTCGCTTGCCTGCGACAATGATCCGACCTCCGGCCTGTAGTGGCAAAAACAGGATCTGGATATTTCTGGATCGGTGACAAACTATCAGCAGTTGAGGCCTTGATGATTGATTGATAAACAATGATCAATGTGTAATCATGTGTCATAGATACAGTCAGAAGCTTGGTCAACGTGTTGTGCAAACTCTGGTGTGCGACCTGCCATGACAAATGTGTTTCCTCTAACATCAGAATCATTATCATTCAAAAATTACGCTCTATGAGAACTATGTCACCATCCCTACATCATCACTACCTGGCGGCGCAGTTCTGCAATCTGAGAACATTGCCACACCGTTGCGGGAACTCTCGGAATCTTGCAGAACCTCCAAAAATAGAAATTTCGCGAGTCAAAGCAACATAAAAGCGATAAAAGATCATAAAAGAGTTCCAAGCAATGACAACCAAGGAGTTGGATAAAGCGATGTGGATGTCGGATGTCTTGTTGGATGTGGTGGATGCATGGATACATGTTGATACACGCGGGGCTATCAGAAGAGTCTTGATTTGCATCTGCACGCTGATGACTTACCCTTCTCCCTCCTCAAACCCTCAGCCACCGACCCGCTTGTTGTAAACTTCACAAAGGGAGGGCACTGATTTGCAGGACAAAGCCTGGTCCATCCGTCAAGTACTCAGCATTGTCAGCATAGTCAGCATTGTTCTGGTGTTGCCGAAGCCGAAGCTTGTGTTTTCCATTCGTCTGACCAGTAACCATTCTGCCATTCCAACTGTTCTGTTCTTAAGTATCAACATGCTGAGGCTGATGATGTTTACAAATGAACCTACCAGTATAGGAGAAAATTCAGGAGTAGAAAGGTGATGTCAGCTGCAATTGAATTGATTTAAATTTCAAAGTAATGTCTGATGGATGGTGATTTAGCCATCAGTTGTCATCACCAAGTGCTGTTGCACAGCGACCATGGCTTCTGCAGTCCTTTTGAAGCTGAGAAATCCCTTCCCACTTCCTTGCCTCTGAGTCATAGATCAATGCAGAGACCCTGGCCAGGATTCCACACTATCCAACTGAATGCTGAAATGGGATGTTGTCCCGCGTTCCATGTTAAAGACTCTAATGTGAACTCATACAAACGAGTTGAAATCAGAATGATAATGATAATCATAATTCATAATTGTTGAATTTGAGCAAGTTACTGCCATTTTGTCCCGAGATATGGGTGAAACAAAACATGAAATCATATTCTGGGATTAAATGTGCAATGCGAAAGCAGAGTCCTTTAATGAGTACTTAAGTAGTCCGGATTGAGGATGAGGATGAAGAACTGAGGCTGAGGTCACATTGACATATCGCCTTTTGTCCCACGTTTTGCCTGCACGGCTCCAGGTGGCTTGCGATCGTCTTAAACGTTGCACCGCCACTCATCACATCACCGTCCAAACCTTACTCCATCGGAGCTGCCCCGCAGGATAGGCCGTTGAGAGTCGTTGTACATACAATTGATATCAATTGATCAATTATTTAACAAATTCAGTCACACAAAATCTCACAAACATCTTCGTGGAGCAGCATGCCGAAAAGTTGCGAAAAGTTGAAACTCCAGCGTGGCTTCGGCTGAGGACTTGACCATGCACCAAATAGACTTGTGCGGCACCTGCAGAGCCAGGCCTGCCATTTCCAGCTGTTCAAACACCACTGGCTGAGTGAAAAAAAATGTGAGAACAGAATCGTGGCGTCAAGTCCTTTTCCATGCATGGTCTAAACTCCACTGAGCTGAGATTCTTTGCTATTTGAGCATTGCAAAACAAGATATGCATCTCAAACAATGAAGCATTTCTGCCTGAGGACCAAGAGCTTGTCATCCCCCAAAGCCTGTCATGCGGAAGGAATGGTTCTGTCTGTTACAAATACTTTTAGATATTAATGTACGGGCTGTACCGGTATCTAAATACGGCCTATGATACTATACACTTCCGTCTTTGTGAGTCAAAGGGTCTGAGAGGTAACATGGGGTAACCAAAAATAGCGAAAACACATCTTCAAAGGATTGAAATCGAAGTGAATTTGATACTTTCTGTGTTTGCATTGCAAATTCAATCTAAATTAATGAGGCTTGCAATAGGATGCAATGGGAAGAGGCAGGCAGGCAGGCATGGGGCGCCTTCTTCCCAACTTGCTGAGGTAAGCTGGACGGACCTCGGCTTGAATCAGAAGCTATTCAATGCTAGGGTGCTAAGCTCCTTTCCATCTACTGTTTACCATTGTTTACGCTACTAGTAACACAAGTCCTCAAGTTGGCAACACAAACGATGCCTAGTAACATGGCAACATGATGCAACCTGGCTTGACTGCAACAGTTGAAATGAGCCAAAAAGATGACCTTAGCATAGCTGGACGATCTCCATGTTGTGTCTCTGACAATGTGTTAACAGCATGTACTGTATCGTCCTAACAGCCTTCCCGCCAAAGACATTTACAAGGCTACAAGGGAACAGTAGATCAAGGCACTACCAACTTCAAATAGCAAGTAGAGGATGACAACAAGACATCATCACCTGTAAAACAACACTGCGTGTCTACAGTGGGTGTGTAGACTGTGTACCGACAAAATCACAATCTTTTGGACACCCATTGTCTCTTCTCCTGTACACTTCAGCCACCAGACTGGGAGCAGGCATACCAGAGAAATCCACTCCAGGCAACCTGTGCCACTCAAGATGGCAATGTTGGATGTCTGTCAGCATCATGCTCTATGTCGCTATGTTGCATGCTACGTGACAGGTCTTGGCAAGATGTCAGGAAGTGTCGTCCTACTTTGACATGTTTATATAGTTGTTATAGTTGTTTTGGCCAAACTATGCCAAATGAATTTCATCCGAGGCCAGGTAGAATAAGAAACACTGCCATCTGCGGACTGAATATAAATACAAACTGTGCTGGCCTCTGAAGGAAATGCTTCACCAGGTCAGCTTGTACAGCAGCTTGCGCTCCCTGCGAGGGAAAAACACCCTACGTCCCTACGTATATTAATTACTGGGCCGTTTACTGTACCTAATCAATCGTACGCACATATGAATGTTCCAACGAATACGACAAATAGATGCAAATAGAGGTATCTCATGGTATCTCCCTAATCCGCTTTGACCTCGATCTGCCTATGTCACTGCCCCAACCTGCATCATGTTGTAGTGGCTCCCAGCACCCATGGCAACCTGCGTGCTGGAGGTGAGACCTTGAGACTTTGTGAACCTAAAAACGAGCTGCTGCAAAGGTCTGTGGCCTTGGCTCTTAAAGATCGTATAGGTGTATCGTCTTATGTCTTCCTATTTGTTGTATCTAAATCTAAACGATTAAAATCGATTAAATGTATCGAATAAAAGTCAATAAGAGTTCGGGTTTTGGAAACCCACCTCCATTGCAGTGCAGAACTGGGCATTGATCTCCTTGGCGCCCGCAAACCTCGGCACTGGGCAGATCTCCCATGAATGATTGTGCATGTTGTGTTTCATCACATTGGCATGTTAAACAGCGCAAAGGCAGGAAAACTGCGAGAGGTACCTCAAGATGCGAGTCATATCATGTCCTTTCCTGGTTCCGGTTCAGCATCAAGAACTGGAACATGAGTCAGTGCAGCAAGAACCAAATTTACCAGGGGTGCTGGCTCTTCTGAATCTGGTGCTAGAACCAGCAAAACTTGGAAAACAATGAAAAACATGTTCTCATCCAAACTCAACAGGTGTCTTGTCCAGTCTCCCTACACCAGGAACTCCGGCTCTTGAGAGTCTGGTGCAAGAACCAACAAAGCTGGGCCATCATACTTTTGCGGCCTGAGAGAAAGACTGCTGTCTATAGATCCCTGTGGTGACAAAGTGACTATAACAAATGCACCCCATGCGAGAGGCTTGACATGTTCCCTGAATTCCAAGATGGCTTTTGCGTGTGACAAATTGTAGTTAATTGAGATAATTAAGATAATCATAAATACATATAAGTAAGACATTATTGAGATACTGCATGCATACCGCGCGGACTAAGCGTGCAAAATCATGGGTCTGCAAATGGGTCTTCACAGTACTTGGAACCTCAAAAAACACTGAACACCACCTGTTGCTTAAGTGAAGTTACACTCTAGTGCTGGAATGATCTGGGCAAGGACTAATATCAACACGATGTCGTCTGTGGATCTTGGAAGCCGAACGGTTCCCACGGATCTGCAATGGTGTGAAGTTGCTGGATGTTGACACCGCCTCGCTTCACCTGAACATGATTGAACCCCGCTTGATTGTGCTATAAATGCAGCCAACTTGATGCAACAAGGCTAGAGCCAGCAATGGCCCCCAAAAGAATACACTAAATCCACAAAGATCATTAAAGGATTTGAGATCCAGAAAAACCTTGGTCCTTCGCCTGACTTTTCTTGTATGGTCTCTCTGATTGTACTTGGATGCATTGAGTTTGCATTCTCAGCGTCCAACCAGCATGGTGAAGAGCTCGAAAGGCCTTGAACACCATTTTTTTTGTCAGCCGTTGGCATGCCGTTGTCATCGCACTAATCAAAATTAGGCCCTTTACATGGAAACCTCCGCACCTCCTCCTCCCTAAGACGTATTCATTCATATTCTCCAAATTTCTTCAAGCGTCAAGAGCGAATGCCGGGCACTGTGCAACTTCTTCCGCACTAAGCACGCGGCATTCCGCGCTGATTCAACGCTTTGAAGGCACGTTCCCTCAACGCATCCACGTCGAAACCTAGGATTTCCAGCAAAAACATGACAGCAATCTTAATTCACAGCACAGACTGATGTTGGAAATTAATACCAAATTAACAAGCTGCTTGTGTCATCAATACAAATTGCTTGCATTGTTATGTGTCCCATTCTGTCACATGTCTCACATAGACGCTGTACAGTGTACGCTGTACGCTGTAATTACAGACGCTGAGAGCAACATTGTGCACTCTGATTGCCATCAGCTAGAGTTGAATCGAGCGGTAAAAATTAGGAAAAAACTATATAAATTGACTAATTTTGGGCGTATAAGATATGCAGTGTAATATATCTCTTGCATGACCCACTGCTTATCAAAATGAAAAAAACAATAATCATAATGATCATGATTATCTCATTATCTCAACTGAGGTTCTCTCAGCAGCAAGAAATGGTCTCTACATGTCTCTACCGACGACTAAGTGTTCCACCCTCATTTCGGCGTCGAAGCTCCACTAACTCCATAGCTTCCTCAACAAGACACGGTAGTAGGAGCACAGCAGCTATCACATGGTTTCACACCCTTTCGCCATGTCACACTGAGCGAATCGGGACGCATGATTATCGTTTCATATCGTTTCATGATGTTCTAGGCGATGAGAAGGGCCTGCTAGCATCTGATAGCATCTACAAGCCTGCTTCCTAACCCCAGCCAGGAAAAAGGGCCGAGCATCATTGTCAGCTCAAATTTAGATATATTCAAATTAAATACATTGTAAGATATCATAAGACTATACTATACTCCACTGACTATAACTTTATCTGTCTAGCGTCATGTTTGGAGATGATACAAGTACATCAGATGATTTTCTTGCAACAGCGTATCCGAACCCTTTTGAGAGAGATTGTAAACATTTGAGGATGAGTCCTTCATTGCAAATTCGAACTTGCCAAAGCCACGGCAAATCAGCAGGATGGCCTGGACGACGCATGCTGCATAGTGGTCAAACTTGCCCAGTCGTTCCAAGGCATTTACTACTTACGTCAATGTCGACTGAAAGTCTCACTGAATGTGAATGTGACTGAATTTCACTTGACTATACTCAATTGCATTGGATATACTGTAATGGGCAGAATCATGAAAGCATCGGGAGAATCTAAAAACTAACAAAGTCACAAAGCTCAGCGAAAAAATGGAAAACCATTAACAAAATAACAAAAATATACTTCCAAAATCTTGCAAACAATAGATAGAAAATACTTCTATCAGAAGAAGGTATCAGAAGTCGTTGATCTCGTCGATCTGCTTCGCCTCTGCTTCCCCTCCAAGGAATTCGTATCCTCCCACTCGCTCGTTGGTTTGTGGTGGCGGCCATGTGACCTGCATCATGAAGAGCTTTGACATGACTCGAAGACTTTGGCAAACTGTAGGGAATCAGCATGGAATCAGCACAATCAGCGAATCATCACTCTGCAGGATCTTCCCATGGCCTCCAAGTCAAACATCACGACAGCAGCATTCACTCCAGCCTGTCACATCACCATCTGAAGTTGATCAAGCGCAACATAGCAATGCAAAGCTAAGAGTCCCAAGCATTCAACTTGAGTTGTCAAAATAAGCTGTACGTGATTCATGCAGAATCATTCACATTCATAATCAACCGTATGCATCTATGTGCCATAATACACCATGACCAATCATAATGCTGATTTAAGACCATTTAATGACAGATACATATCATATGTTCAGTAAATGCACGCGTGAGTAATAGTGAGTAATGTAGAAGAGCAAGCAGTCTCACCTCTTCCATCCTCTTCCAAGAAGAAAGCAAAAAAGAAACATAAAAAAACTGTGTCATATATGTGTCATATTAGGAAATGGAACCCCTTGGACAATCCAGACAACTGGCTGTCCTGCTGCAGCTGGTACCCCATCTGGTGTGCGAGGACACAGCCGTAGGAGTATCCTGACGAGCACGTACGGAATATGATAGAAATATGATGAAATATGCTTCAATTTGCATGGTAGTTGTGAATCACAAAGGTCCGGAATGGTGCAAGATAATGGTCCAAAGTTCCAAAACGGTCCAATTTGGTCAAAAAAGGTGCCAACAAAATCAAACAAATACAAAAACTATCAAAAACTATCAAAAACTAAAACTACTGATCTTCTCAATTTAACATCATCATGTGATCTCGGTCGCTAGTGATGGAAACTTAGGTCCTAGCTCTCGACTTCATGATGGCAACACTCCGTCCCTCACACACCACTCCTGCTACCACAATGAGGCTATCTTCCTCAGGTCACGATGACTGAAAATGACTGAAGTCTGTAGGCCACGTTACGTTCACATGTACTAAATGCTTCGCTCGACATCATTTCTATGAAGCGTCACTTGCCCAGCTACCGGTGTAAATATCTCAGGAACAACTACGAGTGTGACCATCTGATGATGTTCAGTGCTAAGTGCTAGGAATCCCAACACCCGCACCATTTCTGATCCCTTCAGAATCAGATAAGACCTTGACACAAATCGGAGATCAGAAAATTTCAAGTGGAAAGCAATCTGTTTCAAGGGTCCGCATCACATAGGACAATTCATTCATGACAAGTCAAACAAGTTTGCAGATTGAGCTTCAGTTTCTCGACTTGGTCCACTCAATACATCCACATCGAAGATTACTAAATAAGGTGTAACTATATTGTGCACTTCATCCATTTTGGATACAGCATAGTGCTATTTGACAGATCCGCAAGGGGTATTTCCGAATCAAAGTAAAGTTCAATGCTGGATGTGCTGAACAAGGCAACACGATGTCGACAAATGACAAACGCTGTTCCTCCCGCATACATCCGTATACACTAATCCTCCCACGAGGGCATCTGCATGAATCTGGGATTCCGAACGCGTGAGTTGTACAAGCTGCAGAGGGCTGGGACTGAATCACAGGCCAAAGCCTGCGCCCAATGATGAGAATTCAGAATCGGGCATACATCGCATGCATTGTAGCATGTCTTGGGTTGTCCACCCTCCACCAATAGTCAGTGTAGTTGGTATAGTTGAAGGATGTTGAAGGTAGGATGCAAAAATAAGCGATGATTTTGATGATGTGTGTGTGTGTCACTACTACGGGGAGAGGGGATCCCGGACATGTTGAGACCAGGATCTGCTGAGGCAACAGAAAGCATTGTGATGCTTTGCGGATCTTTGTGGCTTCAGCCTGCCTCGGAGTCGTAAATCAAAGCTCCCACCCTGCAGCGGTGCAGAAATGTGGAATCAACGTGAACCTCTGAAGACCTTTGCGTCCTCAAAATCTTCACAAACCAGGGGTCACAGGTCCATTCCTGCGATTTGCCATGCAAAACCTTTTATGTCATTATTCCAACAAAATGGTGTAAACTGACTAATTTTCTGTGACTCAATCATTCAACCTGTAAGTCTTCAAACACGCTTGCTGTCACGTTCATAAATGTGTATCAAAGCGGATAAATGTGAGTGCGTTCAAAAACATTGCAAAAACGTGTCTTGAAAGCATACCACCACAGAAGCGTAAATCGTGTTTGGAGCTTATATCTGGAAAGTTCATGGCAGTTCTGCATGTTCTATGAAACTGTTGCAAGTTTGGGATGGTGCAGGTGAACGTATCATTGTTTGATTGAAAAGACAATCATGAATTGTATTCCCATTGATAGAGAGCAATGTTGTTTTGAAGTAGCTGCTTTAAAATGATATTCCATCTCAAAGTGTCCAGCAGAAACAGTCGAAAGATTCTGAATCCAGAATGAACTTGTACACATTCTGCCTTAATAGAGCCTTAATAGTGATAGTCTATAGCTCAAACAGTTCCCAAAGGAACCTTGCCTGCATGGCTCCAGATGTCCTGCTATCGTTTTGAATGTTGCACCGCCACTCATCACATCACCGTCCAATCCTAAGACAACCACTGTCGGCAAAAACATGCAAAGGATTGTACCAGGCCATAGACTCCAAACCAGAATCTAGCAATTCAATAATTTTCAAACCTTTCAATCTGCAAAGCTGCCAAAACTGACATGCATCACCTGCATCTTAGTGCATGGGATTGCTTTTTTTCTAAGGGTGTCACCATGAACAAGGTACACTTTGGGAATCCCCGGGGTACCTCGCCTGCCAAAGAGTATGCATCACCGGTTGTCGAAACATGTCGAATCCATTCACTGAAATGTGACATGTGTGTCTATTATTTGAAGGTGAAAATACGGCTTCCAGATTTCTGCAAACTCTCCCATCCTTGACTTTCTCAAACGATGTCTTGTCAAATCACAATTTATAGTTGACGCTTAGGATGCAACCTCCAAGTATCTGCCAGCTACTCTGGGATACTCAAGGACTAGGTAATTTGATATCTGACCAATTAAAGATCTATGTGATAGAATTATGATTTTGATTCTGTCTAAAATAATTTGATGTGGATTCTGTAGCAGGGTGGGATAAGTCAGTACATACAGAGAATGACCTGGAAACAAGGAACTCAAGACAAACATCAAGCAGTGCCATACGAATACGGTTCTGGAAGTCAGGTCACCTCTGAACTGAAAGGCAAAAAGAAGAAACATTGCAGCAGCAGCACACATAGATTCTATAGATCATAGATCTTTAATTGGTCAAATATCAAATTACTTAGTCCTTAAGTCCGTAATATACGTACGGTTATACGCATATATATATATATATTTATTTATATCTTATATGACATCTAGAATTTCTTCCTATGCCCCCTGCTTTGACACAACCCCTCAACTGGTCCGCTTTGCCTGAGGATGAGGAGTTTGTCATCACCAACTTTTGCTTTCTTGGCAATCACTCCCTGAAGCCGAGTCCAGCAAAGCGAAGCAAAAAGCTAGAATTGTCATGGAAGATTGACAACTGATCGCTATGATTTGCTGAAACTCTGACGAATTGCATCGAATTAATGTATTGCTTGACTTTGCAAATGATACACCTGGATTTGCACTTCTTCCCATCGAAAGCTCTTTGAACATCTCATTCCAAACTATTGCAATAATCTTTGCCATGATGCAATACCTTGCTCCCGCAAGCCTTCGTCTTGGCGGTTGGTTGCGGTGCACTTGGTGGGCCTTTGCTGCCGCTCCAGGAGCAAAAACTGCGTTGTGTCATGTCCATTATGTCACGGTATGTCCTGATCAACCCCGATCATCTGCCCAAGCCAAGATGGTAGAACTGACTTTTAATGTATTTGTATGTATTTGTACTGTATCCGTATCCTTTTCTTATTTATGTCCAAAGTCGTCGAATGGTCCTTCTCAAACATTCTGATATATTAAGATCCTTTTCACATCAGGCATCTAAACTCAAATTCCATTCCTTCTAAAACACTTTCAAGTGACGGCATGCGTGTATTTCAGCAAAATTATGCAAGAGAATGCACGAGACTTGAGAAAGTGTGACCGTGACATGATCTATAAGTATACTTGGACCTCTGAGCCCAATGCCTATCATCTATATTATATATATAAACTCTAGTCCTGTCGAGTCCCTTGCAGCCTTTTAGAATATTTTACTGTAAATCGTTTCAGTATTTTTGTTAAGCCAATTTTAAAATCTTAGTGCCGCCGATGACTGTGAATGCTGTGCGATGTCGTACGAGGGTGCTACAGTTGTTCTCAGCTCTCTTGATTGAGGCGCCACACTAAGTGCTGACAAACTGGCCACATCAACTCCGGCCACCCTGTGCACAGTAAGGCTTGCAAACATCCGAAACTGCCCTAATCTGCGCTGCAAACAAACGCAACAAGTCTTGAGGTAAATGATGGTAAATGTGCGTCCTACATCATCCTACCAAAACTGACAAAGACATGACATGAAGATCAGCAAACTTAGACACACCATCTTGAACACATGTTTCACAGGTTCCGCGTCAGTCAAAAGACTACAAATATTTGAAGGGGATGAATAATGAATGCCTGTGTTGATCTGCCATTGACTAAATTAGACAGACTCTGGCCAGTTCTGGCCTCTGGAGGAAGTCCTTCACAAGATGAGCTTGTACAGCAGCTTGTGCACCCTGCATGAGAAGTCCAAGTTGATAAGAAGGGCAGGTTGTAACGTGTAGTCGTGCAGCTATTCCGTCAAACATGCCATGCCAAAAAGGAGGCTGAACCACATGTCTTTCAAAAAGGGGAAGTTGAAGATCAAGCTATATACAGGCACAGAATACAAAAAAGATGAAAAAACTAAAATCTAAAAAGAAATAAAAATAATAACCCATGTTGTAATATCCTTGTATATCCTTATGCTCGGTCCACTTCAGCACTCTCCCTGCAGAGTCAGCCTGCATCATGTTGTAGTGGCTGCCAGCACCCGTGGCAACCTAACCCATCATTTCAGAGTCCTATTCGATTCTCATCGATTCTCTGTACTCAAGTTAAGCATGCGCTGTGAATATTGTTACGAGTAGGTTGCAGTTTTGTGAGTCAAATGTTGCTCGACCTTGTATACCGTCGTATGATGTTGCATGTCCTTAGTTCAAACTTTAGAGCATGAAGCTGAACCTACCCGCAGCTGTCCAGCCTCCATTGCACTACAGAACTGTGCGTTGATTTCTTTGGCGCCGGCAAACCTGCAGCGCCAGCTGACAGCTGTCGAGTTCTAGACCACTTGACAACTCAATGTTTTCCAACTTGCCCCCGCTGCAAACATCACCAATGGCTGTCTTCCCGTCTCTGGAAAAACATGTTTTCATCCAAACACATCACGTGTCTTGCCCAGTCTCCCTCCACCAGGAACTCCGGCTCTTGAGAGTCTGGTGCAAGAACCAACAAAGCTGGGCCATCATATTTTTGCGGCCTGAGAGAAAGACTGTTGTCTATAGATCCCTGTGGTGACAAACTGACTATAATAAATGCACCCCATTCGAGAGGCGTGACATGTTCCCTGAATGTCAAGATGGTTATTGCATGTGACAAATTGTAATATACTGTATGCATTCTGTGCGCACTAAGCGTGCAAAATATTGGGTCTTCAAAAGGGTTCACAGTACTTGGAACATCAAAAACACTGAACACCACCTTGCTTAAGGAAACACTCGCAGTAAAACTTGATAAAAAGTTACCACTTACAGTAAAACTTGATGAAAGTTACGTGGAGTTACACTCTAGTGCCGGAATGATATGGGCAAGGACTAATATCAACACGATGTCGTCTGTGGAGCTTGGAAGCCGAACGGTTTCCACGGATCTGCAATGGTGTGAAGTTGCTGGATGTTGACACCACCTCGCTTCACCTGAACGTGATTGAACCCGGCTTCATTGTGCTGAGCATTGCAATTGCTGTACAAAAGCAACTTGATGCAACGAGGCTGCCGAGGCTGCAGCCAGTACTGGCCCCCAAAAGAATACAATAAATCCACAAAGATCATTACGCATCACTAAAGGATTGGAAATCCAGAATATCCTTCGTCCTTCGCCTGACTTTTCTTGTATGGTCTCTCTGATAGTAATTGGATGCAATTGAGTTTGCATTCTCAGCGTCCAACCAGCATGGTGAAGAGCTCGAAAGACCTTGAACACAACTTTTTTTGTCAGCCGTTGTCATGCCGTTGTCATTGCACTAATCAAAATTAGACCCTTACATGGCTACCTCGACACCTCCTCCTCCCTAAGACGTATTCATTCATATTCTCTAAATTTCATTAAATTTCTATAATTTCTTCAAGCGTCAAGAGTGAATGCTGGGCACTCTGCAACTTCTTCCGCACTAAGCACGCGGCATTCCGCGCTGATTCAACGCTTTGAAGGCACGTTCCCTCAACGCATCCACGTCGAAACCTGGGATTTCCAGCAAAAACATGACAGCAATTTAAATAGCATGAATTCACAGCACAGACTGATGCGGGAAAATAATACCAAATTAACAAGCTGCCTGTGTCATCAATACAAATTGCTCATTGTATGGTGGCCCATTCTGTCACATGTCTCACATAGACACTGTACACAGTGCGCTGTAATCGCGGTAATTACAAACAAGAGGACATGCGCCTGAGAACAACATTGTGCAGTGTGATTGCCATCAGCTACACTTGTGTCGAGCAGTTATATAAAAACTATTATATTACATTTACCAATGCTGGGTGTATAAGATATTACAGTATAATACCACTTGCATGACTCACTTATCAAAATAGAATCCAGAATCAATAATCATATAATTGATTTATCATAGACGTCATTTCGTATATATGTACGTGTAGTATAATCATCATGTCATGTCAATCAAGATTATCGCAGCAGTACGAAATGGTCTCTACCGACGACTAAGTGTTCCACCCTCATTTCGGCGTCGAAGCTCCACTAACTCCATAGCTTCCTCACCAAGACGCGGCAGTAAGAGCTCAGCAGCTGTCACATGGTTTCACCCGGTTTCACCATCTGTCGCACTGAGCGAATTTGGACGTCTCATGACGTAGTAAAACTTGCTAAAGACGTGCTGCAAGCATCTGATAGCATCTTTAAGCCTGCTGCTTTCTAATGCCAGCTAGGAAAAAAGGCGAGGCATCTTCAAAAAAAGGATGGGAAAGGATCATCTTAAATTCACCTGTCTATAGAATCTAGAATCTAGAAACTATGGATGTTTGGAGATGATACAATTACATCAGCTGATTTTCTTCCTTCAGCGTATCCGAACCCTTTTGAGAGACTTTGTAATTGAGGATGAGTCCTTCATCGCAAATTCGAACTTGCCAAAGCCACGGCAAATTAGCAGGATGGCCTTACGTGAATGTCGACTGAATGCCTCACTGAATGTGACTGAATCTCACTCAATTATACTTGGTTGCAATTTCATATTCTGTAAACGGGCAGAATCATGAAAGCATCGGGAGAATCCAAAAACTGACAAAGTCACAAAATACAACAAAAAATGAAAAAACACATGAACAAAATGACAAATATACTTCCCAAACAATAGATAGAAAATACTATAAAATACTTGTATCAGAAGAAGGTATCGGAAGTTGTTGATCTCGTCGATCTGCTTCGCCTCTGCTTCCCCTCCAAGGAATTCGTATCCTCCCACACGCTCGTTGGTTTGTGGTGGCGGCCATGTGACCTGGATCATGAAGAGCTTTGACATGACTCGAAGACTTTGGCAAACCAAACTGTAGCGAATCAGTACAATCAGCGAATCATCACTCTGCAGGATCTTCCCATGGCCTCCAAGTCAAACATCACGACAGCAGCATTCACTCCAGCCTGGCACATCACCATCTGACAATGATCAAGTGCAACATAGCAATGCAAAGCTAAGAGTTACCAGCATTCACATTGAGTCATCTAAATGAGCTGTACGTGATTCATGCAGAATCATTCATGTACATTCATAATCAACCGTATGCATCCACGTGCCATAATACACCATGACCAATATGACCGATCATAATGGCTATTTAAGATCATTTAATGATAAATATATAAACCAATTGTCATATATGTTCAGTAAATGCACGCGTGAGTAATAGTGAGTAATGTAGAAGAGCAAGCATAATACACCATGACCAATATGACCGATCATAATGATTATTTAAGATCATTTAATGATAAATATATAAACCAATTGTCATATATGTTCAGTAAATGCACGCGTGAGTAATAGTGAGTAATGTAGAAGAGCAAGCATAATACACCATGACCAATATGACCGATCATAATGATTATTTAAGATCATTTAATGATAAATATATAAACCAATTGTCATATATGTTCAGTAAATGCACGCGTGAGTAATAGTGAGTAATGTAGAAGAGCAAGCAGTCTCACCTCTTCCATCCTCTTCCAAGAAGAAAGCAAAAAAAACTGTATCATATATGTGTCATATTAGGAAATGGAACCCCTTGGACAACCCAGACAACTGGCTGTCCTGCTGCAGCTGGTACCCCATCTGGTGCGCGAGGACACAGCCGTAGGAGTATCCTGACAAGCACATACAGAATCTGATAGAAATATGCTTCAAGTTGCATGGTACTTGTGAATCACAAAGGTCCAAAATGGTGCAAGACCATGGTCCAAAATTCCAAAACGGTCCAATTTGGTCAGAAAGGTGCCAACTAAATCAAACAAATACAAAAACTATCAAAAACTACTGATCTTCTCAATTTAACATCATCATGTGATCTCGGTCGCTAGTGATGGAAACTTAGGTCCTAGCTCTCGACTTCATGATGGCAACACTCCGTCCCTCACACACCACTCCTGCTACCACAATGAGGCTATCTTCCTCAGGTCACGATGACTGAAGATGACTGAAGTCTGTAGGCCGCGGTCGGTTCACATGCACTAAATGCTTCGCTCGACATCATTTCGACGAAGCGTCAATTGCCCAGCGACCGGTGTAAATATCTCAGGAACAACTACGAGTGTGACCATCTGATGATGTTCAGTGCTAAGTGCTAGGAATCCCGACACCCGCACCATTTCTGATCCCTTCAGAATCAGATAAGACCTTGACACAAATCAGAGATCAGAAAATTTCAAGTGGAAAGCAATCTGTTTCAAGGGTCCGCATCACATAGGACAATTCATTCTTGACAAGTCAAACAAAAAAATATGTAAACATTCCTTCTGGG
>DF242922.1:47500-49784 GCA_000507305.1 Breviolum minutum Mf 1.05b.01 | reverse complement strand
TTTTTACTTAGGTTTTTGGACCGAAGTTGTGACTTGATTTTAACTTGCATAGTTGCATGACGTTTTGGTCATGTTTTTGACACTTGAGTAGAGTTTTTGAGCGAGCTGAAGAAACCTGACGGTTTCTTCGTCTAGTTTGAACGGTTGTTTGGCTCAAGGCCACGAAGGCTCAAGAGCGACAGTTGGAGTTTACTGGCTCAGCGAAAATAGCTTGTGCGAAAGGGTTGTTTGCTGGTGAAACGGGTCTAGTTGGTTTTTGTGTCGTTTGGACACGAGAGGAACTAGGTTTTATCTCACTTGAGGGTTTCTTGTTGAGTTTAGGTTTTCTAGATTCCAAGGGATCTTAGTGTGGATAAATTTCACGGATTCGCGTTTCACCGGACATCCCGGCCAGTTTTCGATCATTGTTGATATTTCTGTCATCGGTGCCTCCTTTTTTCCATATCGGATGCGCGGTCTTGTCACAGGTATCTCGAACCCAATGACTGCTCTGCGCCGATTCTCCTCCTGCTTCTAGTGCACCGTCGATGAGTTGACTCCGGAATGGTCTTCTCGTCTTTGACTCACTCGATCGCGGAGGTTAATTTGTTTTCGAATTTGTTTGATGAATTCGTCTTTCTTTGGTCTGGCCATTGAAACTGATTGTTTTTGTTTTTGCTCACGATTTTGGATTGTCCGTTTCGTGTAGGATCAGCTGACTGAAGGGCGAACGGCCCGGGACACGTACCGTAGCAGCTCACAGACAAAAAAATGATGTACTACTTGGCCGTAAGGTCCTTAAGGCGTTGCTAAAATCATGTAGATAATTCTCAAAGGGATGTTGCTGTGGCCAGAGAAGAAGTTCTCAAGGACGGAACGATTCCCATCGATAAGTCAGAAGGTGGCGTGTTTGCATCGTCCAACTTGGCTTTCGATGCCGAGCGTGGTGAAATGCCAGGTTGAACTGAGAATTTGATACCGGTACATAAAAAGTTTTTGTCATGAAAATAGGCATTCATATTCTATGTCATTTCAGTCCTAATGCATGTAACATGACCATTCCAAGTTGTTGGTGTTACACATATTAGTAAGTTGGTTATGGAATGTTTCCTCAGGGCACCCGTTCGAGATAAGTTATGACAGGACATTGTCCGCACAGTTTCCCCACGGTGTTGGCATCACAAAGGGTGGAAATTGCATTTTGAGGCAGGGTATGTATGCCACGACTCGTGTTTGCAGTCTGTCCGTGCTTTCCCACGGGTTTTGTGGTTTTGCTGTTCTTTTGTATGGGGGGTTTGTTTTGGTTGTCTTTGGTTCGGCCATATGACGTCTCAATCCGTTTGCCCAGGTCTCTTGTTAGATATTGTTACACAAAATTGAGGTGGGCCGCAAAAGTTTCAAATAACTTGGCCCCCCATACAGAAAATACACTGACTGAAGGTAAGAAAGGGTCCAAAAAAACATGTTTTTTGCTTCATTAATTCATCAAATGAATGCACAATTGCGCGCACTGTAAGAGTAGCTCGGCCTCGGGGAACAAAAATTGAAGAAAGTGTCCACCACTTCGAAACCCACAAGTGGAGGGAAGGCAGACAATTGCAGGAAAGGTTTGCACTCGGTGATTTGATGCGTGGAAAACACTTGGTATAAACTATAAGCCTTCCCAGCTTCACTTTTTGATAAAGAAAAAACTCAAAACTTTGAATTGATGGATGTTCCATTTTCAGGAAATTGGAGTTGATTCAGACTTGTTTTGATCAGAAACGGATGTGTTTTTCAATGACTGTCGGGGTCAAAACGGATAGAAATGTGCCAAGTATACATCAAGTGGGTGGAAAATGCGATTGCCACACACATTAAACAACCACAAGCCGCCGGTTTACGAAATAAGGTCAAAAAAAAGAACAAAATGTCGATATCAGTCACGTGGAAATCAGGTGGCAGAATGAGGTGCAATCAAGACAGCCTGAAAAAAGTACAACCAAAATGAGATAACCATGCTTTGTGTAGTGTTCAGTTTCTTTCATCCCGCAGTGTCTTTCATTTGGCTCCCTTGACTTTGCGCGGAAACAATCCGAAAAGTTTGCATGCACTAACACATGGAAAAACGTGCTTCACTGTGAAATAAAAACCATACAGACGTTTTGTTGAGATTCATTGAATCTTGTCTTCCACCATGAAAAAAAACATTCGCACTAATGTCACTAATGGCATCCTCCGCTTTAACCTCGGATTTTCACCTTTGAATCTTATTCCTTTCTATCGAGACGCCAGCCATGGAACCAGAACCGAGTACGCTGAACCG
>DF242922.1:0-42500 GCA_000507305.1 Breviolum minutum Mf 1.05b.01 | reverse complement strand
CTTCTTTTTTGAGTTTCTTTTGCGGCTCCTAGCGACGCCTTCAAAGACACTTGGCGATGTACGACGTACGTACGAAGCGCGGATGTTGGGTAGGAAATAAATGGTTTTGCTTAGCGCACAAAAGATGGTTGTTAAGGTAACTAAGGTTGGTGGTTTTATCATTCCATAGTCATAGTTTATCCCGAAGAATCCCATTTTTTTTGAGGCGGGGAATGAATGCCTAGGATTACCCCCAAAACTGAGAGATGCTGAAAGTATGCTATCATCCAATCATCCACTTGTGTCAAAATTGAGCAGGCACCCCAAAAAATCAACGAGATACTGTAATATGTAAATTCCTGCTGAATTTTGCAGGCTTCGCGTTTTCTCGCATCAAGTTTCCCTAAACAACTCAAGTATCCTTTATTTTTGATGTTTGAAATCCTGCACCTTAATTTGGGGATGTGTGCAACCCTGCTTATAGCGGGAAAGAAACACGAAAAACCAGAAAAAAACACAAAACACCTACCTACCTTACTATATCAATTTGCTGGGGCGTCGTTTTTTTCCGGCTTGAACCGCCAAAAAGTCGGGGATCTTTTCTCCATGGACTCCATGGTCCAGGAAGTTATATCTATTGGATCCTATAAATCTGGGTGACTTCCTCAGCGCCTTGGCTTTGCCTTTGTTGGTCTCTGTCAACTTTGCGCATCATTTGCCAGAGTCAACGATGGAAACGGCCATTCACCACATTCTGTGCCTTGGTTGTGGCTTGAAGAGGTTTTTTTCGATTCTGAAGGTTTTGGTTGGTTGGTTTTTTTTGAATGGAAAAAAAACCACGGTGGTTTTTCAGGTGGGAAATACATGGTAGCAGTTGGTCTATGCGTTTTGGTGCTGGGGTGAAGACCTTGGTGGTTTGAGGAGCTGAGATTGATCAAACATTTCACCAGCATAGACCCTAGCATTAGTTTAGATTTAAGTCAGATGCCTTGTATCTAAGAGTCTGCCCTGCCCTCTCTTTAGAGTTTCCTATCGTTTTGGAACCTTGAGTTCTCCTGTTTCTTTTGCCGATTGATGGATGACACCTGGTACCTCAGCGAGCTAACTGAGGTTGTTGTTCATGCCACTGGCTCGATTCGCTAAGTTGTTGAGATACTTCGAATCTTTCCGGCTTCTTGGGTCCAAATTTTTTCAACTGTTGGTCTTTTCACGACTCCTCTTGTGGTGTTTTTTTTTTAAATAAATATTTTGTGCGGTTTATGTATCCGGCAGTTTTTTCAAGGTCGCTGTTGGACCAAACACAAGTTGCAATGGTGAACTTCCAGATGGAAAAAAAATGGTGGTTTGACATGGAGCCTACCATTCGTCAGCATTTTTCTGTAGGTCACATCGCAAAAAAAAAGAGAGCCTGAAGCCATCAAAAGAGAGATTTTTGCTAAGTTTCAAAGATGTTTCATTCTCACCTTTGGGCAGATGACACAATTTGACTTGCATATATCATAGGATATAAGGTGATATAAAGCGTACTTTTCAATGCGGTGGCTTGACCACCCTCGTCAATTCTGGCGTGGTTGAAGGCTTTCTGCCTTCAAACTGCCGCCGGAATTTTGTCCACAACTTTTCCAATTGAATTTGGCTTGCTTTTTTTGGGTCAATTTGTCAATCTTCTAATATGTTGAAGCAGTAATGCAAAGAAGTGCTCCCTTGTTTTGCCAAAACACATTTTGTTTTCTTTGATATTAGATTGATAAATATAGTTTTTTTACCGTTCGCAATTGAATGGTAGCAAAAAACCCAAGAGGTTTTGCAAGAAACACATTGCTCAACCGAAACGACTATATGTTTAACCTCTGTTATTGAGGTTGTTGGTGGATGCCTTCACCAAATCTGCTGAAGCTCTACCAGACACCTGGCATCAAAATTACGGTTTTGATGAAAGTGGGCACATCATCATGAGGTATTGGGGACAGTGGAAGTGTCCCCAAGAAATACATAGTTTTTTTTATTTGTTAGAAAGGAAAATCGGAACACTTCAATGAAACAGAGTTTTTTTTTGAGTGTTGAAACAGACTTCCATTTAATCAACCTAGGAGTATAGAGGCATCCGCCTGCGTTTCAGGTAGGGTAACCACAGTAGGGATGCCAGCACAAGTTAGTAAGTTTGGGGAAAACAAACCTTTTACGAACAGAAACGTTTGTTTCGGGGGCCCCCGAAACAAACTTTTGGCCGCCCACGAAACCTTTGTTTCGTGCTTCAAAACAAACCTTTTTCGCGGGCAGATGGCAATCCAGTGGCTGCACGAAATGTCGTCATCTGAGGCCCCCCTGGGTGCGTCGGTTCGGGTAGCGCCATGGTTGACAGTAAGCCCAATTGCCAAAGCATATAGCGAGTTGAAAAGTGGCAATTATCCTGCGCGGGTGCTTGGTAGGCATCCAATGCAGTGTTTTCTTGCCATCTCGAATTTGCTCGGCCATTTTGTTGTTTGGGACACGTGGTTGTGGCATGCATTCATTTGGTGTTTTGCGTTGTTTCGCCGTCACGGCAATGTTGTTTCCTGCTGAGTTGTTGCCGGCAGGCCTCTTCGGTGTTGTCGTGTTGGATGGAAGCATAGGTTTCATGAAAGGTTGCGTCTCAAATTTGTTGACAAGAGATTCTTGAAGATTCGTGTTTGTCACAGTTCGCAGTCTTTTTGGGGTCGTTTCCTTTCTGATTTTGCTGGCCGCTTCAGTGTTAAACGTGATCCTTTTCGTCCTTGTTCTGGTTTGCAGAACAGGCTGAGAGGAGGTGGTGGGAACAAGGCTAAGGATGCCAAAAAGAAAGAAAATGCCTTGTTGACGCAGTTGACCAAGGTCTTGGAGCAGTTTGCTGGTCCGGGTGGTCAACAACAGGTCTCGTCTGGTGATACTGATGGTCTTCTTTTTGGTGCCTTGTCCCGTCTTGTTGAGCGCGCTTCTAAAAATCCTAGTGGATTGCTTGATCGTTTGCAGGAACTTGTTAGGGCCACTAAGGATGGTCAGCTTCGAGCCCCAGGTCCTAAACGGAAGCCTCGCAGTAAAACTGCATCGAAGGACGGCTCCAAAAAGGAGCCTACCGCGGCCAGTTGGGCGCAGGTTGTTGGAATTAAGGGTGAGAACAAAGGGCAACCGCCCAAACAGAAACCCGACAGCAATGGAGGTAAACGGGATGCTTTGCGTCTTGAACCTACTTGTTGGCATGGTCGCTTAGTTGCTTGGCACACTGTTGTTGAGGCTATCCGATTATCCAAAAAGGTATTTTTCCGTCTGGTCAGGTCAGCTTGGCTCCTTCTCAAGAAAAAGCGGAAGAAATGCTTCGGCTTTGTGAAGCACATGGTTTGAATGGAGAGTTTGCTTGTGGGTTTTTGCGCAAACACGGAGAGGAAAAATTGTGCAAACACAAAGTTCTTTTGTTGCCTTGCCTTCAAGGTTCTCGACTTGTGTTTCGCTCTTGTGGGTAGGTTTCGCTTGGTAAGGAGATCATTCCCCCTAAAGGCGTGGTGCATGAAGTTGCGGAGGCGCCGGCCCGGCGAGACCTTCAAGTTCTTCGCGTCATGGTTCCTATAAAGTTCTTGTGTCTGAGGAGCGATGGAAAAGCATTAAGGCTCATCCTGTTTCCATGTTCGAAAGTTGGAAAGGGTCTTAGAAACTCCACAGCTCTTATGGTTGGTCTGAAAATCGTGTCACCAATTTAAAGGGTGCCACTGAAATTTTCTTAACTGGCTATGTGAAGGTTGACACGGCTTGCGTTGACAAATTCTTGCAGATTTCTGGAAAAGATGCTGTGTTTGTTGACAAGTTGGCCAAGGATCAAAAAGTGAGGCCGAATGTCTGTTGGCATGAAAAAGCACATAAAACTTTGTGTGGACCTGGCCTGACAAAGGTGCTAGGGGAATTTCGAAAACCAGTGAACTTAGTTGTTCGTTTCGGTCTGTTTTCTGTGCTTGCTGGTTGCATTTTGTTTCCTTTCCTTTTCGGCTCCAGCTCAGACAGCAAAAGTAACCGACGACACTTAACACACAACGGCGCAGGACATACTAGGAGTAAAGCACTTAGGGGTCAACAACAAGGAGAACAACCAACTTACAAGTAGGACAACAACAACAACAACAACAACAACAACAAACAAGAACAACAACAACAACAACAGCAACAACAACAACAACAACAACAACAACAACAACTACTACTACTACTACTACTACTACTACTACTACTACTACGACTACNCTAGTACTAGAACTACCACTACTACTACTACTACTACTACTACTTCTACTACTACTACTAGTACTAGAACTACCACTACAACAACAACAACAACAACAACAACTACTACTACTACTACTACTACTACTACTACTACTACTACTACAGCAACAACAAGCATGGCTCTTGAGTTCGACCTTGTGGTGAATGGGGGATGTGTGGGGTGGTGGCAGCTTCACAACCCAGAACTCGACCCAGCACCCTTCACCTGGCGGCCCGAACCAGCTGCAAGTAACCCAGACCCCCCAACCCTTCACGTCCAACTACACACCTTACAACCTCTTCGGAACCTCCATGAGGGTCACCTGGAACGGTGTCTTCGTCCGCGGCAACCTCCACACAACCTGCTTCCACCGGCAACTTGCAGTTGACCACGCCAACCACAACAACATTCCACTGCCAGGCAACTTCCACGTCCACCACACCAACGGCCGCAAGTACGACAACCACATTTCCAACCTGGATATTCTAACCCCACAACAACACCACCAACGCCACCAGCAACAACCACCACGCCCCAAACCCAAACCCAAACCCAAACCCAAACCTTTTCACCGCCGTCGTGTCCGACGCCAGTAATGGTACCTTGCTTGCATTTTGCGTCGGAAGGGGGCTGGGTGGTTTGTTCTTGTTGTGGTTCTTGTTCTTGTTCTTGTTCTTGTTCTTGTTCTGGTTGTTGTTGTTGTTGTTGTTGTTGTTGTTGTTGTTGTTGTTGTTGTTGTTGTTGTTGTTGTTGTTGTTGTTGTTGTTGTTGTTGTTGTGGTCATGGTTGTCCGGGGTCTAGGGTCTAGGAGTAGGAGTAGGAGTAGGACTAGGAGTAGGAGTAGGACTAGGTCTAGGTAGGCTTGGTTTTCGGATGGGCAGGGTGGTGCCCCCCTGTCCAGATGAGAAACACATTTACATCCCCAGGTTGTTATTTAGGGATTATTAGGGAGTTATATTTTTCCCCCAGAAGGGTTTCGGAATTCATGTCAAGAATTGAGAATGGGAGTAAACCCCCCATTCTTGGTTCTTGACATGAATTCCACCCCCTGCCACTATGATGGTACCCCCCGGGACTGGACAATAGGTCGTGTGTGGCTTATCATCTTGAAGTGTTTAAGGAGGCTGTTAAAACTAGCTCTGCGCTTGCTTTCAGAGCTGGTGGTGGTAACTTCTTAGGTATCCGGTTGCAAATTGGGGCTATTGTGCAAACCAAACAAATGTGGCGCGTTGTTGGCGTGCCAGACCAATGGTCTGCGGAGGATTTGTGTGGAGTTTTGGCAAAGGCGAATTGGTCCGATGTCGAAGTCGTTGCCCCTCCGTTGCGTCGTAAACAGCCTTGGCTTGTGCGTTCTGTTCCTCCTGAATCTGTTTCATGGGCGTTTGGTGCTGTGAAAGTTGGTGGTCAAGTTGTTATGTTGCAGCGGGCCACTCAAAAGAAACCTCATGAAGCCTCTGTCAGTCGTTTGTCGAATGCGCCTGCGCGAAGGGCGCGTGATGAATTTGTTCCTGATGTTGAGTCTTGTGAAGTTGCCGGTTCTGTTTCGGCGGGTGTTGCTCCTACTCAGTGTGATGCGGATCCTGCTGAAGATGAACAAATGCTTGAGGTTGGTGAAGGTGGGACTAACCGCAAAAGGCGCGATGGATCTTGTAGGTGTTACGCACCACAGTCAGATTAATTTAGACCTACACTGTTTTGCTTTGCCTCTTGGCGCCAGCCTTAGGTGGCTGGTCTGTCGCGCCCGTTTGGTTCTGGCAGCAAAATGGCTGCCAGTTCACGTGCGTCGTCCGTTGAGGGGGCGTTCGCACTACAAAAGTTTTTCTTCTTCGTGGCAATGACCACGGCGCGCAATGGCGATTATCATCCCAGGTCTTGGGAAGCGAGAAATTGAACTAGAGCTTGGTGGAAGGTTTATTCTTTCACAATTCTTGCGATGCGTTGAACAATGCAATAGAGGAAGACTGACATGTGAAAAGTGGCTGGTTGATTTTTCGCAACAGAAAGACATGACCAAAAGAAATTGACCTGCCTCCTTGTGGCACACGCGGGACTTGGCTCGGTTGGTGCATCAGTGGCCGTCCATAGTGTGCGAAAGGTCATAGGAAAGACTAAAGCTATGGAAACTGCAAAGCAGTATGAATGTCAGATTTACAAAAAGATCGCCATTGAAAGTTTGCAGAACTGTTGGAAAAAGGAGGTAGCGATGCCACCGCAGAAGTGCTTGCTCCCGTGCGCGTCCCGCTCCCTTCCGCTACTTCGCAGCCAGCCGCAGCCGCTCTCCAACGCAACCGAAAGGTGGCAAGGCAGGCAAAGGGCGACGCCGCAGTCCTGTTGGAGGCAAAAGTGGAAAGGGACACGGCGCCTCGGCCAAGGGTGGGATTCCTCAGCATTGTGTTCTGAGACAGGCCCGAGGTTGCCAACTTGAGAAAGCCGGTAGCATGCGGCTGGCCAAGTTAAGGAAAGGAGGTGCGTGTCTTTATGAGCTCCGTCGTTCCCTTCACATGCTCGGGCAGATGGCAATCCAGTGGCTGCGCTAAATGTCGTCTAGTTTCTGCGCAAAACAAAGTGCACGCAAACTAAACTTTGGCCACCGAAAGGTTTGTTTCAGGCAGGAAAACAAACGTTTCTGAGAAACCTTTCTTTGCCGCAAAACATTCAAAACAAACTCTATACCAAGACAAGTTTAGAAACTATTCAAACAAACCTTTTTATACAGGGTTTAGTTGGTTAGTTTCTGCCAAAACGTTTGTTTCAAACTTGGGTTTCTGGGGCATGTTTCCGGCCCTGAAACAAACTATGCCGAAAAAGGTTTGTTTTCGGAAGGGTGCCCCCGGGGGCCGATTTTAAATGCTCGGTAACCAAAGCTTTGGATCCACTTCAGGTGTTGAGCTACATCACGGCCTTCATTGTCTTGTTTTCTGGAACCTTGATCTACGTGTTGGAGGACCGAAGCAATATCCCAAGCATGCCGCATTGCTTATGGCTAGCACTCGTGACAATGACCACTGTGGGCTATGGCGATTACTATCCCAAGTCTTGGGGAGGCGAGAAATTGAACTAGAGCTTGGTGGAAGGTGTATTCTTTCACAATTTTTGCGATGCGTTGAACAATGCAATAGAAGAAGACTGACATGTGAAAAGTGGTTGGTTGATTTTTCACGACAGAAAGACATGACCAAAAATTTTTTTCGTGCAAACACCAATTGATTGGGATCATTTTTCTAGTGTGTTTTTTCGGTGTATGGTGCTTTTTCAAGTGGCAGATCCGCAGATGTTACCTCCCGAAATTTCCCGAAAACACATTCTGATTGGGAATCGTCGGATGGGCTATTGAATCGGCTTCATTCGATGCTGTGCAATGGTGTTGCGGATGGAAAGATGCGATAGTTGCTAGACCATGATCATTAACTTTAATCACAATGCCATCTGTTTGGATCATTTTTGGCAAAACCCAGAAATCACAAACGCCAACTTGAACAACAAAAAATCCTCCCTTTGAAAGGCTACCTGACAGTGTCCGTCCTCACCTTTGCCAGTGTCCTTTTTTTGGCTTTGCCCGTTGGCATCATCGGTTATGAATTCACCATTTCTTGGCAGAAGCGTGGGGTCGCTTGGATCATGATCCGATTTTGTGGCTCTTTTGGATGCGGGAACATTCAAAAATTCTAACGTTTGCACACCATTCTAGTAGCAAAACTAAGATTCAAGCAAATGAGTACAGTCATCTCTTGGAAAAAAAACGCTGCGATGGCTGCTATCTTGCAAACCCCCAAGAAAACTCCCCAGAGGCTGCTAACCTCTGTTGAACGAACTGAGGAGATGTTTTTAAAAATGCGCCTTCGCAATTCCCTGTCCAAATGGGGCTATGGCATAGATGATGTGGAAATCCTATTCGAAACTTGGCTTTTCGACTTTTCGTGTATTTTTATTTTTGTTGGGACCCAAGAAATTTGGTTCAAAAAATCAACCATGGCTCACCATCTGAACCCTCATTTGGTTCCCTTGAGCCCCGGTTACGTTTCCAGTATGTACCCAATGTGCTACCTGGATGGTTTGTTAAGTGCTCAGGAGCTGTTTTTCTATCGTATTGAGAGCTCAAAAAAAACCGTTCGAATGTTGAGATCACCATGGTTACAGGTGGCCACCACTTTCATTTTATGGGATCCGATCATCCAAGTGATGTCTATCACTGAGGCGTATGCTGATGCAGATGAAGATGGTCAGCTGGTTCTCTTTGAGTTTATCGAATTGATTCGTCAACTTCGAATCTGGGCATGCAGAAGCCTCAATGGGGTTTCAGAAGGTACATTTTTGGGGTCTATACTCGTTTAATTAGTTTATTTCTTCAGATTCCTTGGCTGGTTTGTTGGTTGTTGGGCAGGCTGATGGTTTGGTGACCTTCCAACATTTCCCCACAGATTTTTCCTCCAGTACGGTGTTTTCTTTTGGGAATCTGAGTTTGTGCTTCCCCTCCTGCAGCGGTTTTTCTGCCAAATTCCCAGACCCAAAAAGCTTGTTTTTTGAGGAAACGAGCAACGTTCATCCCATCCCCTTTTGTCTCTTTCACCCCATTAGTTGCTGTGTTTTTTTTGACGCCAGGAATTGGCGTCAACGCGGAATCTGCTGCGGCGTTGTTTCAGTTGTTGGATGCCAATCATGATGGGCTCTTGGATCGTGGAGAGTTTTTGCGGCATATTTTCCCAGATGAGTGACTTGGTGATGATGCGGAACCAGCTTCATTGACCTTGTAGACTTACAAAAAAAGTATTGCTTACCAATTTATTGGATTGTTCCCCCTCCCAGTAACTGTGGCAAATGAGGTTTACAATTAGATCCCCTAGCAAAAATGTAATAATCCTTGTGGTCACCCAACATATTTCTGAAAAATTCTTGTGTTTTTCCTTTTGATTATTTTGGTCCATTGATGCATCTGGAGAACCTTGGAATTTTCACCAGAGAAGCGGGAGACAGGTACGCGAAGCAAACGCAGCAGATTGCTGATGAGACGTTGATGAAATCCCGCAGGTTGCGTTCAGCTGTTGTGGTCGTGGTTGAGGGCTGTTGAAGGTGGAAGTATTGAATGAACAGAAAGGAGGAATCCGTTAACAGGTGCAAGTACACTTGGCTTGCCCCATATGGCAGCTGCGCCTGCTGGCTTTCTTGAAATGGTTTGTCCACTTGTCAGTTTGTAGATGGTCTTGTAGTCCTCTTCCAACATAACGTTTTCCACGTTGGTATGTAATTGGTGGAGTTGGCAGTGCCATCGTCACTTTTTATCGAAAATTCGTGTGGTTGGGTCACCTGGTCTGTGGTATTTTATCTGTACGACTATCGGAGCTTGCATTGATATGTTGCATGGATGACTGACGGGAGCAGTCCTTTGTAGTGTGAAAGTCATGCTGGAATGATCCATGGTAAATCCCTCCTGGTTTTGTTGGAGTGTTTTTTTTTGCGGCCCCAAAAAAATTCATGCACAACGGGGAAGTTGCCCACAGGGAAGCTGGTATGCCCAGCTGCTTGTGATCCTAAAGGTATCCCTCAACCTTGCCACTTGCACTGGTTTCCCCGCAAAAAAATGGGGTCAAGTGTTGAAAAAAAACACTATCTTTTTTTCGCCTTTTTGAAGCAAATGGTCGCACAAATTCAGGCGCATTGGCATGGCCTTGGAACGCTTGGAATCCAACAAGGATCTTATGAGCCCAGTGGAGGACCTCAGCGAAAGCGGCTCATCGACGACGTGGACACTTTGATGCTCAGGCAAAGAGAGTGAGGGAGATTTTGCCGGCAGCCGTTGCAAAGCCCCTCCCGAAAGCTGCTGCTGATGCTGTTGCTTTGGTCTTCTTCTTCTTGTTGTTGTTGTTGTTGTTGTTGTCGTCGCTGTTTTTTGTTGTTTGTTTTGTTGTTGTGCTTATGCTTGTGCTTGTGCTTGTTGTTGTTCATGTTGTTGTCGTTGTCGTTGTTGCTTTACCGTTTGCTGTTGCTGGTGTTTGCTGTGAAGTCGAGGAGTGTTTCGTATGATTTCTGCCGTGCATCCTTTTTTTTGCGGAAAGTCTTTGTTTGTTTCAGTGGGGTGAACAGTCTTTTTGTTTTGGAGGGTTGAACTCATCAGAAAACCTTGGGCAAGGGTATGTCAAGTCTTAGGTTCCAACTTTGAAGTTCTCCAAGTTTGGTCAAGGGAGCGGGTCACTCATTTACCTGCCAAGCAAAAACTGGGTGGTTTCAAATATTTTTCATGTTCATCCCAATTTGGGTATTTGGGGAAGATCAACCCATTTTGAGGAGCATATTTTTCAAAGGGGTTGAAATCACCAACTAGAAAATAGATATAACGGGATTTGACCGTCCGACCAGCGACTTGTGAAGTACCTGCACCTTGCATCCAGGCTTTCACCTCTTTCACGGCTTTCACCATTGATCAAGTCTTCGGAGCAGCATGAAGCAGCAAAGCGCATGTTGCCTTGTTGAAAAGGACAGGTTAAGATGCTCATTCACAAAACTTCATCATTTAGGATGAAATTCTGTTGGAATCATCCATCTTAACTGATTTGCTACTGTACTCATTTTTTCATGCTGCTCAAATGTTCTGAATCAACTTGAGTTGGAGTGGATCGAGACTTCAATTTTCCAGCCTGGGGACTCCCCAAAGCAGGGAGTTTTGCTACCTCGAAGCTTTTTTGAGGCGGAAAAACGGGGTGACGGAGGCGTTTCAGCGGCGTTTGGGCAACGGAGTGGGGAGGCAAACTGTCCACGAGAGTCTGGAGATCTTAATCACGGCAAGTTTTTTATTGATGCCATGGTTTTGGATCTTACCATCATTGCGTGGTGTTGCATCAACGGTCCAAATCACTTGCTGGCTCTAGCAATGAAAGCCGCACGGCTGCGCGGCCTTTGAAAGCGGTTTCCCTTTGTGGCCAGCCACCGGGTGGCACGCCATGACCACGGTAGCTTCCAAAATGCAGGCCTTTCTGGAAGAGATGGGTTGGCAGTTGACACGTCAAATTGGAGTGAGAAAAGTAAACGCGGTAAAAAGTGCAGGAAGATGAAAGGGTTGACTGTTGATCTGAGTTTCTGTTTTCTCTTTTAAATGAAAACCTGCATCAAAAGGAAAAAAATAAAAAGATCCTAAAGAAAGGCTACTTTTTACCGTTTACCGTAGTTTCTTAAGCGTTTTCGGTCTTTTTCTGTGCTCTTAAAACTGCACCATGAATCCAGGATACACCAGAGCTGCGTGTCTTTGTGGAGCACCTGGATATGCAGCTGGAGCGACTTTCAGATAAGATGGATTCGTGCTTCCAGGAGGTGTTATCCTTGAAACGAATCTCTGGGAACTCTAGCAATGTGCAGGTGGGCCCACCTGCAGAAATTTCATGACCGATGGGATGAATGGGATGGGATTGTTCCACAGGATTCCGATCAGATTTTGTTTTTGGGAGCTCTTAAAAATGAGATTTTCCTCAAGTTTTCTTGATTTCTTTGTTTTTGGTGCCACAGGATTTTTGGTCAGATACCCCCCCGAAATTTAACATGGAACCTGAAAATGATGGTTTCCAAAAGGAATCTCCTTTTCCAGGGGTTGATTTTCAGGTTCCATGTTAAATTTCAGGGGTGTACCTTAAATGTAGGAGATCTATATCCAAGACCGAAACACCCATTGGCCATTGGATTTCCAACAGTCGTCACTAGTAGTGATTTGGAAGTATCCCTGTGGAAAGAACCAATTTTCAGATCAATGTTGTGAGCATTTGCGGGCAGGGCAGCTTCTAATCCGGGGTAGCTGTGTTTCTGTGAGTGACATGAGGTTGATTTGAGTTACCTCGTAAACCATCAACAAAAACAGGTATGTTTTCCAACTGGACTCTTTCAAGGGTCGATTCTCCCATGAGGTTTTCAATGACTTCATGTCGAGGATTTGCAGTTTCCAAACAGTGTGCATCTTCATTTGCCCTTTTTCTTAAAGGCCTTTATACAAAAAAACCCATGGGTTTTCTGCTCCCTCCTCCCCCCCCAAAAACGAACTGCCAGGGCACCAATGCTCCACGGACCTCCATCATATCTTCGCGCCACTCGCGGGTCTCACTGCCGAGTCCGAGGCAAGGAATTGTCAATTTTGGAAATTTTTTGGCCAGCAAAAATCCCTTGACATATCCCTTTTTTCAAGCTGAAAATGAAGCCTTTCAAAAAGGAAAGCCACCTTACAAAAGCCTCCTATTTTGAGATTTTATGGTTAGTTGTTAATTGGGGATGTAGGAAACAACATGGCATCTACTTTCACCAAAGGAGTTTCCAAGCATGTTCAATTTTCGGAGGTGTATAGATACAGCCAGGAGCGACTAGTTTCGGAATGGTGCACATGTAGTGTAAATATCGGTATTTCAGTGACCTTACCGGTATATGTACCGCAGTAATGGCCGACCAGTTTTTTGGGATTTCTGGGCGCGTTTCGTGCGTTTTCCAATACAAAACTGTCGCCGCAAATCTCAAGATCTTGTGTTCTCATGGTGATTTGGTGCAAATCCCCTGTAAATATCGCTAAAACTACACCCCAAAACCAAAACCCTATATAAAACTAAACCCTAAAACCAAAACCCTAAACTTAAACCCTAAAACACAAACCCTAAACCAAAACCCTAAAACCTAAACCCTAAAACCAAACCCTAAAACTAAGCCCTAAAACTAGTTGGTTGGTAAGATAACCAATGTTGGCAGGGGGCGAAACCTCACTCCTGGCGGTATAGATACACCAAAGCAGCCACATGTCGAATGGAAATACCGATGCACCTTTTTAAAAACACCCTGTCCAACAAATGCCAGGAAAGATGGAGGATTTTTGATTTTCAATCCAGATATGTTAGTTTGCCGGGGGGCAGCGAGTACATCCCCCAAAAACCCCTGAAAACGGTGGAAGATTAAGTTCGTTTGGTATTGCGATTGGTGTGTTGGTTGGATATTCACATCAGGAAACGCGTATAAGTTTTTGAAACGAGTTTTTTTCAGCTGAGATTGGAGAGTCTAGATTCTAGATTCTAGACGTTTATTCACACTTGGGCAGGACTTGAATTTTCCATGGCATATCGCTGTCAGAATTTTCGCATATTAAGGTTGAAGGTTTTTGAGGATGTTTTTTTGAATGAGAAGATATTTGAACCCTACAGAATAGGAAATCTTTAATCCCAAATTCTGACGTGAACGGTGAATGAATCAGTTTGTTGATCCAAGGATTCTAGGTTCATGGCTTTGTAAGTTGTTTTTTTGAAATGATACGATGATGTTGAAATACTTCCCCCCCCGAAATGATCAATTCCCCTTAAAATTGACCATTTTAAAAGGACATTTCATCTTCCAACCATCAATTTTCAAGGGATATTCGTTCCTTTTCACGGGTGTAAGAGATGGAGTTGGACAATTCTAATGTTCAACCGCTCCTTTTTGGCCGTCCTGCCAGGGCTTCACCCTTACAACAGACAAGGCAACGCAAGTCAGGTGAGAATGGTGGGCGGGGGTCAGTGGTTCGCATGGTTCGCATGGTCTGTGATTGAAGACAAACTGGGGCGGGCACCCTGAAAAAGCATTGGACTCCTAGTAAATCAAAAATTACCAAACATTTTTTGGGGTTCCCTAAATTTGGGTATCCAAAAAACCATCCACATCTACAGATGTGGAGCTCCTCAACATTGACCCGACCTAAACTGCGTTTTATTGTTTCTGAAACCCAGACCCTACATGGTAAACAAAGATAGGAACCTGGAAAAACCCAACATGCAACGAGTATACAGTATACATATTTTAATGTATTTTCAACCAACTAACTAGTGTTTTTTTCTCCAGGCAGCTTTCTTGGTTCCCTAAGCAGAAATCACCTGATATTCAGAACAAGCAGATTCAGCCCAAGTTGGCACTGCTTGCTCGCCATTGATCTTCCAGAAAATTACAGCCCCAACAAACCATTTTCTTCAGGTATAGTGCTTTCCCCCCCACCAAATTACCTCCCCCCTTCCGAAGTTTAACAGTTCGCCCTTGAAAATAGGGAATCCCAATTGTGGAAACTCATCTGAAGCAACCATCCATCAGGCTCTGGACCGCCAGGCCCACAGCCAAGTTCCGGGCCGCCCAGTCGCTTTGGTTGTGAAAAAAGGGGACGGAAAACCCTTCGAAAGTTGGGGGGTGGGTTGGAAGGGACTCCAGGGAGGCCTTGGGTGCCCCAAGATTTTGTTCCAGGCAACAATTCTGGTGAAGATGGTGGTCAGATCATAGATTTTGCTTCAAATTGCAATGATGGAAAACTTGGGAAAACACACACATGAATGAAGCTTGAAGAGGCGTTGACTTTACCAATAAACAATTCGTCTCAGAAAAAGGTGGTGTTCGGGGAATTTCAAGAGGCTTCCTCTAAAGACAATTCAAAGGATCTATGAGATGCACACTTTGTTAATGGAACTCTTTTGTGGTATGGACATTTCCATGATATCCTTGCGGTTTTGCGTTGGTGGGAAATTTGCGAGCTAAAGGAGGTGAAACTGTGAAACAAGTGGCCTTAGGCTCCCCTTCCCAGGTTTTCCCATCGCCCCCTGAGCAAAAAACCCCCTACCTCGGGTTCCGGGCTTGGAAGTAGATGGCAAGTAACCTTGAAGGATAATGACGCCAAAGTTCTGTTGATTGGTTTTTCACGGGCTTAAATGTGTTGGCACTTCATCTTTGGCACACATCTTTGAGGATTGAGTCACTCAAAATGTGGGGCTTCAAGACAGTTGTGTGTTTGTTTTTTAGTCTTTGCAGGAAGGAAGATTTGATATTGTTCCGATTTCAGTCTTCCGCACAAAAATATCAAAACATGTCAAGATTTGTGTGTACGGGCATCGTGAACATCATCTCCTGTTTTGTCCTTCATAATTTTTTTCGGCCACCCGAGAGCAAGGAGGTATGGATATGGTTTTTGATTCAAATTGTACTGTTGATGGAAGAAATCCCAAACAAGCACCTGGGATGTATCCCAAACCCCTGTAAATAATGGGATAAACTACCAACCCTCAACTAGTGAGTCGCCGGATTTCCGAACCATCAACAGTATTTTTTGTAGATAAGCAATTTTTTTNCTTCCCAATCACCAGCCCAAGTGGGCCCAACAGTCCAGGCTTCTTCGACGGTATGGAAGAAATGAATGAATGCAGGGCAATTTTTGAGCATCCCTAGACAAGATGAGGTGTAACTATGCATACATTTACATAATATATACTTTATATATATATATATATACATAATATTATATTGTATTGATTACACAGTATACATTTAGGTCTGCATATCTTTCACATTCTTTCACATGGTCACATGGTCTCATTGGGTTGTATACACATGAAAAAAACATCGAATTTATCAGGGACTTTTTTTGCCTGTATCAAAATGGGGATTTCAAATTTCCGTCAAGAGTATCAATATGTTATCAATCAATTTTAGTTCTGAAGATTGGAGATCACCATTCTGTTGGACCTCTGTTCTGATGTATTCGATAAATTCAGACCGGTCACGCTAAAAATCGGCCCTGGCGCGTAAAAACCCGGAAGGATTTTTGTTGGCATTTCCGAGAGCGAGAATCCAATCATGGGGGCGTAGAAGGGGAAGAACTTGGACTGTATTTTAGACCAACGATGCCAATGAAATGACAGTAGTTTTTTTTGTCAGTTTCCCTTGGAAAATCACTGTTATGTCAATCCATGTTTCTTTTGCACAAACAGATTCTCCTGTTGGTTGGTGCTATATTAGGTAAGATCATTTTTCGATGCGATTGTCAATGATGACATCAGACTGAGAATTCTGTCTTGGCAATTTTGATTCGAAACAAGACAAAGGGGACTTCAAATGCAAGGGAAAAAAACGCCAAAACAAACAAACAAACACACTTTTTGAGCTTTTTGAACTCCTCAGAAAGACCATCGGTCCCTCGATTGTTCCTTTCGTCCTGACTGATCAGGCGATTCGAGCTATCGGTCTGCAATATCTCACGCCAGACCTCTTTCAGCAAGGTAATTGGAGCAGTGATCAGTTTGGTCGCGGGTGATTTAGTTGAATGCAGGGGGTGAAAAGCAATCCAGTTGTACATGGATGATATCAAGCCATTGCAAGCATCCCCAAAAAACCTGATCAGTAAATATTTGATGCAACAAACGTTTTAAGAAATACTTGCCTGTCATGAAGCATCAAGGAATAGTTGATTGGTCATTGATGTTGGTGTTCACTACATTAGGAGCCCTCTTACAGGAAAGGAATTTGGTCGGATTTTTTATGCTTATTAAGAGTACAAACATCAAACCATCCCACCATTTTCATATTATAAGCACCAAACTAACAAATCAATCGGTTTATATCGCATGTTCTTATGGAATGTTTGGATGATCAAAAACCGTTTCGGGTTTCCCTGTTAAAATGGCTCGTCAACGGCGGCCGAAAGGGGCTTGAAGATGATGGACTTGGACTTTGCACGAAGGTGGCATGCGAAAGAAGTCTGTCAGGCTGCTGGTGGGGCCGTAAAAAGGTAGCACCCCTGCCTGCTGTGCTGTTTTTTTTTTCGTTTTGCAGATCTCGTAAGCGAAAAAATGTCGGAATGACTGGGAGGGGGGGTTCGGTTGAAAATGGGGGTTCTCCGGATGTTTGGAGACCAATTTTTCACAGAGGTTTTAGGTGAGGTGCCCTTTTTGAAAAGAGATTCAGACTCCTTAATTTGGAAGCTCTTCAACCCTGACTTTGAATAGAGATACCCTATTCTTTTCCCCCAAAAAGACCATCAATTGAAATATCCAGCCCTTCAGTTCATGGTCGCTTCAGCCTCCGTTTTTTCACAGGAGGTGAAAGCGATGGACGACTTGGACCTTCACATGAAACCTTTCATGCGGTCACGTGGATGACTTATCCAAGCGACGTGGAGAGGGGTGGACCCTGAAGGGGTGAACATGTTTTTTTTTTCCGGGAAAAACCCTCTCAACAATGATACAGTTGTAAAATATACCATCCTGAATTCATCCCAGTAGAAAATTTGAGTCCTGAGGATGGTCTTGAAAGATATCGGTCACGACTGCAGGGTATCAGTTTTTCGAGATCATTTCACAGGGCTGCGATCCTATAGCCTGCATTCAGAATCCCAATCCGATGGAAGATGCGCTATGGACAATCTGGGTCCTTTCGGGAAGCGAAAAGTTTTCCTACAAATCACGGGTCCCAACATTATGGCACACCGAAAGGACTGGATGATTGGATGCCCTTTATACAGCCGTCTCAGCCTGTGAAACCCGCAATAGTGTCGCAGTTCATGGGCTGAGCCCAGTTTCCAGATAACGAATTCACCAGAACAACTTCAAGGTTGCACGCAGAACAATGGGCATCATTCGACAAACAGGTTGAATTCTGACAGCAGGTGATCACCCTTGGAGCCTGGTTGGTAGGATGGATACATGTTTTTTTTTGGGGCCGTGTTCCTCTTCCTACTGTTCGTGTTCTTTTTGTTGTTGTTGTTGTTGTTGTTGTTGTTGTTGTTGTTGTTGTTGTTGTTGTTGTTGTTGTTGTTGTTGTTGTTGTTGTTGTTGTTGTTGTTGTTGTTGTTGTTGTTGTTGTTGTTGTTGTTGTTGTTGTTGTTGTTGTTGTTGTTGTTGTTGTTGTTTGAACATCGGAGTCACTGTGACTCAATATGGAAACCTGCAACCGTAACATGGCTAACCTTGGTTTTACTTCAGGGATTTTTCCGATTCCGGAGAGGTCCTTCAGTGGCAGTTTGCTTTTAAATCTGGCAAAGTATGGCAAATGTAGGTTTAGATATAGGGGTCCCCCAACCTAAAAATGTCATGTCATCCTGATGGTGAGAACCTGGGAATGCAGGACAACCCCCCAAAAAATACCAATGATACTATTGATGGCTGAAATCCGGCTAACCAGTTGAGGGAACGGTAGTTTATCCCACTATCTTCAGGGCTTCATACATCTCATGTGGTTGTTTGGGGTTTCTGAACCATCAACAGTATCAATCAACATCCACCGTTTTGGATATGCGATGCGAACCCCCTCCCAAAAACAGTGGCAAGTGCAGGTCTTTTAAGGTCCACTACTCCAAATGTAATCTTGGTGGTGACCCAATATACATCTACGATGGTGCCATTGCCATGCTAGTTTACCAGAAGGTAGCGGTTTGGACTCAGAAGATTTGAGATGAAGTTGTATGAAACATCTCATTATACTCCAAATGTCCGAAGCTCGCCTTCTCGAGACTCCACGCGTTTTTTTCCTCCGGTGGCGGGGTCCCAAAATTTCTTCTGGAAAGGCCTAACGCTCGTCAACAAGGGTAAAAAGTTGTTCAAAGAAACTATTGGTAGTTCGATTTTTTTGGTTTTTTTTCGTGGTTTGATGCTTGGACTATAGGAAACCATGTTTTTTCCTTGAGAAATGTGGAAATCCCGAAATCCCCATGTTTTTGTGAAAATTGAACTCAGTGGGGATTTGCCTTCCAAGTGATTAAGCTTCGGAGAAATTTGTAGTTAAGCTTTAACTTTTACAAAAAACCTTCCCTAGAACTAACAGCCAAAACCACTGAAAGTGGATGTTGTTGAAAGACGATCCTTTCCTCTTGGCGCAGACTGTTAGTTTCTAGGACCGGAGGGTACACCCTGGAAAGGTAACATGACTGGCTGGAAAATGGTGGGATTTTTCAGCCAGTCATGTTAGCTTCCGGGGGGGTGTATACACAGGGATCATTAAATGGCCCTTGGGGGAATCAAAGTTGATGCGAAAAATCTATGGTAATTTTGATGGATTTTCCACGGTAACAATAGTGCATGACTTTAGGTGGTGGCAACTCAAATATTTCTGGAATTTTCATCCCGAAATTGGGGAAGATGAACTCATTTTGATTAATTAATATTTTTCAAATGGGTTGGTTCAACCACCAAGCAATAGTAGGGTTTATATACCCATTAATAAGGATTTCCAAAAAACAGGTGGGAGGTGGGATGACCATCACCCCCAATGGGTGGGTTTCAATCACCAACTAGCATGAAGTTTGGGTCACCGGCCGGTGTTCAAGTTCCGGGTTTCCCTTCAGGTTGGTCCATCGTACCTGGCGTGATACGGTCTGGGAGTTGCTGGATGATCCCAGGCTGATGGTGATGAAGTCAGTTTCCCCGATTGGAAGGGGACTTTTCGACTCCGGGAATTCCTAACATAGCAATGAAAAAATGGGACCCGGATGGAAGATGTATTTCCTATTTTTCAATAGGGATATTCCAGCCAGCTATGTTAGTTTACCAGAGGAGTGATCAAAACCCAGTGTAACAAGCCTTCGAAACATTTCCTTTTAACTTTTTAACCAACAAGTAGAATTGGAATGTGAGAAGGGTTCCAATTAAACACTGCTCAGTTGAGGGACCAGTCGAAGTGGCAACTTTTTCCAGGGCATATTTTATCATTATTATCCCTGCTGATATCTGAAAGAATCTAGCCAAGCAACAAGATCGGAGAAGTTGAGGACGTCGAAATGGGAACATTTAGCCGCACTTTAAAATAGAAGGAAAGAACCCAACACCTTGCCATTTCGCGTAGGGTCACATTTTGCCGAATCGTCGATGCAGGTCCAGCTGGTGTGCCTGGATCTTGTCTCAAATCTTTAAAGTGCTGGTGCCTTGGAAGTCCAAATGACCCGCTGAAGGGAATGGATCAGATAACACCACCATCCGGTCGCACCTTTTGAAGATGGGTGGATGATTTTCCGTTATTTACCGGTTGGTGGGAGAGGTGATGGTTCCCTGGGGGGGTATTTTTCTAAGACCTAAGTTGATCAAAACATATGTCGTGCTTCACTTGGGTTGTTTCAAAGATTCCAGTTAAGTATAGTCTAGTATATAATCACGAAAGCTGTCTAAGACAGCCTGAGTACTTTTCACTGAGGTCCCTGGTGGTTGTCGACCACCCTTGATATATCAAGAGTTAGGGCCCCCCCTGCACCCATCACCATCACCATCACCATCACCATCACCATCGTCATCGTCATCATCATCATCATCATCATCATCATCATCATCATCATCATCATCATCATCATCATCATCATCATCATCTCATCTTCATCTTCATCTTCATCCTCATCTTCTTCATCTTCATCTTCATCTTCATCTTCATCCTCATCTTCACCATCATCATCATCATCATCATCATCATCATCATCATCATCATCATCATCATCATCATCATCATCATCATCATCATCATCATCATCATCATCATCATCATCATCATCATCATCATCATCATCATCATAAGGATCACCATCACCATGGTCATCACCATCATCATCATCATCGTCATCATCATCATCATCAGCATCCTCCTCCTCCTCCTCCTCATCAGGGCTGTGACAGTTCTCTAGATTTCTGCTCGAAAAAAACAGCAGCTTTTGTTCACCTCCCTTACTCTCAAGTACTTACCTTCAAAAAATCAAATCGGTCGGGTGTTTGGGTTTGTGATGACCCAACAGTTGGAGTTGGAGAAGCTTTGACAAAACCAGGTAGTTCTCGGAGAAAAATCCATGGTGAAAGATGGGCTAATAGATTGATTGTGTATTTGAATGTCAGGATGTGTGCCCAAATTCATAAATGCTTTTGAAAAATATCATCCAAATATTTGTTTTTTTACTCGCCCATGTTTTTTGTCTTGATCTTGATCTTTTTTGTATCGATTCGGGGGATTCTACATTTCTTGAAACACGTTCCAGGTGGTGACTTCAATAGTCACAACCACCTTACAAATCAGCGAAGAAGCAGTGGTCTCAGATTGGAAGTTGGCCCGGAAACCCGAAATCTGAAACGCCACAGTGCCGGGTGGTGGGCATTTCAGGATGTCATTGAGATGGCAGAGATCAAACAGTTTGGCAAAGAATGGCAGAATGCTGAAAACCCGGGGTAGTCCAAGAGGAAATGTAGCCTATGAAATGTCCATCTTAATGACTCCTTTTTGGTTTGTAGATGTCAATGACTGCATCGTCGCATCGTAAAACCTGCACCTATTCCACCCATTGGAGGTTTAGGTCTGGTGTTTTCGAATCACCATTGAACCATTGGCCGCCATGCAAAGAATGGAATCTCGAAACATACATATATATATATATATATATATACTGTATATAAATATATATATAGATATCTTGTGAGCTTCCTTTGAGCCGTTCAGGTTGGCTGATTGACAAGCTTTCAGAAAAACAAAAATCAGGTGGTGCAGATTGTCTTCGACGCGATTTTTTTCATTGAGTGTCTCCTCCGCGTTGTTACAGCCCCGCACAAGACGCTGTAAACTCAGCTTAGTGCCTGGTACACTCCCGTAATCTAACATAGCAATGGAAAATCCACCATTTGAAGATGTATTTCCTATTCAAGATGGGGATTTTCCATTGCTATGTTTGTTTACCGGAGGGTAGTTTTGTTGTTGGCAGGGTGGAGCTCAATTTGACCGAAATTGCTCCAGGGATTCGGAAATATTTGTTCGAAATTTCCCTTTGAATGTGGTCATTTTGCACCAAAATTGTAAGTAAATAATCCATGACATGGAGCATCCTGGGTATAGATCCATTGGTTCAACATTTTTGGGGGAATTTATTTTGGGCTACGAAATAAAGACGCGTGCAATGATTTTTTGCCGGAAACTTCCGGCAATGAATCTGAGAAAATTGTCCCTATTTTTTACCCGGTGAGGAGCAACCATTTGTATCTGTTTCAGTAATGGGAAGATTTCCCAAAGATTGTTTATTGAAACTTCAAGAGTGTGCAGCAAAAAAAGAGTGTCAAACAGATTGTGCAGGATTTTTTTGCAACTCAGATGCGCACCAAAAATTCTTCAATCTCATAGTGTTGTTCTTAGTTGTGTCTTTTCTTCAAGCTGTCTTTTTTGGTGTGCGAGCTGTATGGATTGAGCAGCGGAAATTGGTTGGGAATAATGGGTCCCAGACCTGCTGTTTTTCCCGTAGCTTCACTCATTAATGGTTTATTTGTGGACCAACCGACAATGTCCACTTGCGGGAGAAATTTTTGTTGGAGCTTCTAAACCGGCTTTTTGTGGTTTAGCAGAAGGATTTGATAACCTATGCAAGCTGTATGTACGGAGTATGGAAAGGAAACCCGGAAACCGCACCCCCAAAAACAGCCCTTATAAGTGGTTCTAAAAGTTCAGTACCTGCATTTTTGGCACCAAAATCTTTTTGGTGAGAAAATCGACAGGCCATCGTTGGTGTGATGGCTACTTGGATCCTTTTTTTTGCTGGGTATCCGAGCCAAGCAGTTGACTCTACCTATTGACTGAATGGTGTGTTGGAACAACACTTCTACTGCAACCCATCCGAAAGGTTGTGCCCAGCAGAAGCGAAGTCTCTGGTTGTGTTTGACAACCAGAAGACTAACAGCTCACAGATCAAATTAAATGTGAAATGTGAGCTTGAAGAACAATGTTTTTTTTTCATATACCCTCTTCTTTTACACCATCTTCCCCCACCCGAATCAACCAAAACGCGCCAAGGAGGAGCTATTTTCTCGATCCCCTAAACTGGGGTGATATGTTGTCCGCACTGGGACTGCCTGTCTTAGCGGCCGTGGGCTTTGCACAAGATATGCCAGACACACGTAATGAGATTCGTGTCCATCAATTTTTGTACCTTGATGATAAAACAGCTGGGGGATGTTTTTCTCCGCTGGGGCAGATTGTTCAGGTGGATGGGATGGATAGATCATAATACGGTGGGATCTTTGGGATTTCTTGGTTCCTTTTTTGGTGGGAAGTTGGAAGCTTGAGCTTTCCAAGCTTTCTGGGGTTTTGAAAGGAAAAAAATATGCCAAGTTACTCTGTTTGAATCGTGACTGTCTGAAGAAAATTGGCGGTTTCTGAAAGAACAACTCTGGCTCACAGGTATGTGTATGCTGTATTGTTTCATGATATGTCCAGCTGGCTCGAATCGAAGCGTCAGCAAAAACACGCCTGAAGGTTGAGTTCTTAGTGTGCCCTAAACCTGGTAGATCAAACCTCCATGGATCAACTTTGACAGCTCCATGGATCAACTTTGACAGCTTAAACCCCTCGTTTGAGGTTGTTGTTCCTGCCCTTGGCACGGTTCTTGAAACTCCTCCGTTACTTCGAATCCTTCAGGTGTCTTGGTTTTTCCGTGGTTGGTTGAGGGAGGAGATGATTTTCCAGATGATTTAGATACAGTTCAGAGAAACTTGCCAGATTGGCGTTGTTTTGTTTTTTTTTGTAGATGTGTTTGGGAAGATGGGAAGCTACTAGACACGAAACCGCTTGGAGATCACAACACTTCCAAAAATCATCCTGGGTTGTTGCTATGGTGGTTTGGAGTGCGAATCGAATCGAGCTTTCCGGTGGAATTGTTGTTTGGAACCTACTGCGATTATGAGATTGGATGATTTAGAAATTTTTTTAAAGACAAAAGGGTGGACTTTTGCATGGGTGGTTTTTGAGTGAGATTCCAAGACGAGCATCAGTGCATTGGCTAATTTGGTGTGTTTGCAAATTTATGATCCTCAAAGACAAACTTGCCAAAAAAAATCGCACCTGAAATGGATGGTTGGAAGTTGGAAGTCGGTCCTTTCCATTTTAGGATGGCCTATTTTCAGGGGCTTCTCCTTGCTGTTTCCCCGGGGCCTGGGTAACGCCCGGTGCAGGTTGCTGGTAGATGCTTTTGCAAAGTCGGCCGAAGCCCTTCCAGTGCCCCTTCCGGGGGGGGGGTGGAAATGAAGGAAACACCGGTTTTATGAAGATGTCAGCAATAAGCAGTTTGTTGAATCCTTAGTTTGCAGTTACCCAGTTTTTTTTCGGAAGAATCTGTCTAATCATCATGGAACCAACCGCTACATGTATAGATTATATATAGGTGTATACATCATGAAACAAGACAAATACGGTGCTCATGTCAACAAAGGCTTTGCACTTCAATAAAAGTACTAGCATTTTTTTTGGTTCGCTTCATTCCCAATGTTTGAAGGGATGCAAATGCACTGGTACATCTGCTTTACAAGGTACTTACTTACATCATGGCCTTCATAGCTCCTTGGACTATTAAAGGAAGCCTGGGAGCGAGATGCCTCAAGTAAGGTTCGTTCCATTGGATTTGTGTATGGAACACATTGCTTCGTTTTGAAAAGAAAATATGGCAATGACAAAGATTGGGATACTCTCTCCCCAAAAATTCAGCGATGAAAGTCAAGTGATCAAGGGACCTCATTTTTGAAATGAATTTCAAGTCAATGAAAGTCAAGTGATCAAGTGACCTCATTTTTGACATGAATTTCAAGTGACCTCATTTTCTTGAAACTCTCCCCTGAAATTCTTGAATCCAATCCCAAGTGGGTGGAGCTGTTGGGAGGATGAATGAAGACGGCCATTTTACTACACGTCAATGTCTGTAGTTCTGGTTTCCGCCCATAAAAGTTTTTGGGTACCTGGATCTTTGGCAGATTTTGAGGTGATTCAAATGAAAGGCTGGAAGAAACTTTCCCGTTTTTCCCGAAAGACGTGTCGAAGGGCGTTTCCTAGGAGCCGTGTCTCTATCTAGCATGACTTCACTTGCTTGACTAGAACTTTCATTACTTGACTTTCTTGACTTGATTTGCTTGCCTTGACTTGCTTAGCTTACTAGCTTAACTTACTTGCTTAACTTATGTGCTTTACTGACCTGCTTTACTTACTTATATACTTGACTTACTTACTTAACTTACCTACTTCCCTTACTTACTCAACTTACTTACCTTACTTACTTTACTTAATTACTTTACTTACCTACTTTACTTACTTACTTAACTTACTTACCTTGCTTACTTACTTTACTTACTTACTTTACTTACTTACTTTACCTTTATACTTTACCTAAATACTTTACTTTAATACTTGACTTAATACTTTACTTTAGTAATAAGTGGGGGGCGCCATGGTCCGGAAAATGCTTGCGGGAATGCAACCCTTTCGTAAGATCGTACGTGCGATCGCACGGAACTGTAGTAATTGGACGATGTTTTACTGCTCGAGCAACCCTTTCGTAAGATCGTATACACTAGTCAGCTTTTACACCATGCACCTTTCACACCAAACACCTTCTACACCAAACACGTTTTACACTAGCAACTTCTTACGCCAAGAACATTTCACAGCAGACGCCTTTTACACCAGACACTTTTGGCACCAGACATATTTTACACCAAACATTTTTACACCAAACAAGTCTTACACCAAACGCACTTTACACCAGAGACGTTTTACACCAAACATGTTTCCCACCAGACACCTTTTACACGAAACGCGTTTTATACCAGACGCGTTTTACACAAACCTTTTTCACCAAACACCTTTTACACCAAAAGCATTTTACACCAGAGACGTTTTACACCAAAAACCTTCCACACTACACCTTTTACACCAGGGACATTTTACACCAAAAACATTCTACACCAGAGACGTTTTACACCAAAACCTTCCACACCAGACACCTTTTACAAGAAACTTGTTTACACAAGACACGTTTGACACTAAACACAGCTTTCACTAGACGTTTGTTACACCAGACACCTTTTACACCAGAAGTTTTTTTTACACCAAACACCTTTTACACCAAACACCTTTTACACCAGATTTTTTTTGCGCCAAAGACATTTTACACCAGACATTTTTGTCACCAAACAATTCTTACACCAAACGCATTTTACACCAGAGACGTTCTACACCAAAAACCTTTCACACCAGACACCTTTCACATGAAACGCGTTTTTCACCAGGCACTTTTTTTTAAAAGCCATTTTACACCAAATGCATATTACACCAAAAACCTTTCATCCCAGACACTCTTTACACCAGACACTTTTGACACCAAAGAACTATTACACCAAGCGCATTTTACACCAGAGACGCTTTACAAGTTTCACGCCAGACACGTTTTACATCAAACGTGTTTTACACCAGACATGTTTTACACCAAACACATTTTACACCAGACACCTTTTACGCTAAAGACATTTTACACCAGAAACGTTTTATATACACCAAACATCTCTTACACTAGACAGCTTTCACACCAAACACCTTTTACACCAGACACCTTTTACACCAAAAACATTTTATGCCAAAAATCTTCCATTTTAGACGCCTTTTACGCGAAACGCATTTTAAACCACAGGGGTTTTACACCAAACACCTTCTACACCAGACACCTTTTACACCAAACACATCATTTTTCACCAGACACGTTTTACACCAGAAACTTTTTACGCCAAGAACATTTCACACCAGACGCCTTTTACACCAGACACTTTTTACACCAGACATTTTTACCACCAAACAACTCTTACACCAGACGCATTTTTCACAAGAGACCTTTTGCACCAAAAACTTTTCCGACCAGACATTTTTTGCACGAAACGCATTTTACACCAGCGACGTTTTACACCAGAAACCTTTCAAACCAGACACTTTTACACAAAACGCATTTCACTAGACAGTTTTTGCTGCTAAGCATGTTGACATGCAAGATGTGTTGAATGAGTATGGCTTTTCTTCTGTGTCTTGACTTTCTTGACTTGAATTACTGGACCATACCAACATGTTAACATCCAGCATATGTTGAATTAGCATCAGTTTGTCCTTACTTGACGTGCCTCGCTTGACTTGGCTTTTTTGGCTTGAGCCATTTGACTTGACTTGGTTTGCTCTTCTGACATGTTTACTTCTTCTTGCGCGTATATCCACGTTTCAAGAAGGATCTGTGATAGGGAAGCATCATCTGGAACGCCATCACCTGGGGTCATAGGAAACGCCCTTCGCGAAAACAGGTTGGTAATTTTTTGTTTGTTTGAATTCCATGAGTTGTGTTCAATTCGAGTGAGACGTCATGGCCCTTTCATGTCATGTCATGTGTTACTGCCACGTTGCTTTTCTCTTTCGAGTACCCACTTGGGGTCTAGTTTTTTTTCATTGATAGCCAAGGAAAAGTTAGGGGTGATCTCTCAGGATCCAATTGTGGAAAGGTAAAGGTAATGGGATCCTTGACGACAGATGTGAGAGTGGGCTCACCCTAGCAAGTTGATCTCTACCGGCGAGGTGATAAAACTACGGTTGGATGGAAGTAGCGGGGTTTGGAGCCATGAAAACCACTACACCCTGGAGAAAGTAAGGGCTGGAAGATGAAAATCACCTACGTGAAAAGGAAAATCATCTGAACCAAACCTTCATGACATTGTGTTCCAGCCGTTATTTTCTATGGATTTACAATCTTCCATACCTTAGGTTCAGCCGGGCTCATCCACTAAGATCCAAGGTTCTATTGTCAGGCACCTCGATCTATCTCGCGGAGGATCGTGAGAATATTCCTAGCATGCCACACTCCTTGTGGCTGGCGCTAGTTACAATGACCACGGTGGGCTACGGCGATTACTATCCCAAGACCTCAGCAGGTCGGGTTTGGAGCACATGCCCAGGGCTCCAGATTGGTGCCAGTTCCTATATTTTTCACAGGGGGTAATTTCTGTAAAACTTTGAAATGACTTCCAACTTTTTCTTCTACAAAAACCCGGAACTGTGTTTGGAAGAAACACATCAACAAAACCACGACACAAAAGAGCTTCTGAAGCAATCTTTTTTGAGAGGGATGAAACCCAACCGATTGAGCCTTGAAGTTTTTCTGCGGGGAAAAAACGCTGTTTTAGCTGTTTGAATGAATATGGGCAGGTTATATCACGGTCTCCGCGCTGACCTTCGTAAGTGTCCTATTCTTGGCGTTGCCAGCTGCTTGGCAGATTTGGTCGGGAATTCGATGACCTCTTGACGAGGTGATTTTCCAGAATCCATGGGTGAATCAACCACAAGTGTTGCTGGCAGTTTATTTTGAACTAAGGGTTTGGTAGTTGGTAGTTGGTACAGCCATGACCTCTGTTGTTTGGCGAAGCATATGAGAAACATTTTTTATTTTCAGAACCATCCGATGATGGAATATCTAAGTCGCCCTACAGCAAAAAACTCAGCAAAACATTGCACAGCATCGTTATTGATGTTCTTGTTAGTTTGTTTGTTTGTCTGTTTGTTTGTTTGTTAGTTTGTTAGTTTGGTTAGTTTGGTTTGTTTTGTTTGTTTTGCTTGTTTTGTTTGTTTTGTTTGTTTTGTTTGTTTTTCTGTTTTGTTGGTTTTGTTTGTTTTTTGTTGAACTGTTTGTTTGTTTTTTTGTTTGTTTGTTTGTTAGTTTGTTAGTTTGTTTGTTAGTTTGGTTAGTTTGGTTTGTTTGGTTTGTTTTGTTTGTTTTGCTTGTTTTGTTTGTTTTGTTTGTTTTGTTTGTTTTTCTGTTTTGTTGGTTTTGTTTGTTTTTTGTTGAACTGTTTGTTTGTTTTTTTGTTTGTTTGTTTGTTTGTTTGTTTGTTTGTTGTCGTGTTCGTTGTCGCTGTCCTTGGTTGTTGTTGTTGTTGTTGTTGTTGTTGTTGTTGTTGTTGTTGTTGTTGTTGTTGTTGTTGTTGTTGTTGTTGTTGTTGTTGTTGTTGTTGTTGTTGTTGTGGTGGCCGTTTTCGTTTCCGCCGTATTTTTTGCGCTGTCGCCGTCGTCCTTGTCCTCGTCGTTTCGTCATTTTCGTCGCCGTCGTCGTTGTCGTCTCCGTTTTCGTCGTCGGCCTTGTTTGTCAGCCAGTTGGGTCGATCGGGGCAACCAACAACATTTCCGACACCGAAGACATAGAGTGGCAGCCAACTCACCAGGTAGGGATCATCGGTGCTGAGTTCAACATGACGTGGCAGAGACGCGCAGTGTGTTGGCTTTTCTTCAATGAAAAAACGGGGGGTGTTGCAGTAAAAAAGGTGTTGATTGCGAAACTTTAGAGGTTGATTTATGTAGCAGATGAAAATCCAACTGATTTTTTTTTGAAAAAATCAATGGACCAGTATGAAAAATCTATATATATATATATATACACATATTTTCCCAGTCCAAAGGGATAGGATCACCGAAGAGTTCCCAAGAGTTTTGTTGGGTGGATGTCTCCTCAAATCCTTGACTTTTGGTTGAGGGATTTCAACCAGGGTAGTGATTTTCTCCAAATTCGGCTTCACAAAAATCAAGGTTGGAAAAAAAATATGATCAAATGAGTGAACCCCTTGTGAACAGTCAGAAAAAAAACATGAGAACGGTGATTGATGAGATGACAACTGAAACCTGTGGAGGGATTGATGGATTTCCCAAGTCCGATTGATATGATTGCGAAGGTGGTGTCTTTTCTTTTTAAAACGTTGCTGTTGGCACTAGCATAAAGGGTTTAGATCTGAAAAAACTTCCAGAAGATCCACCAAAAAAGGGGTTCCAAAAAATGGACCCACAAGTTTGAATTGTTGGAAAGACCCACCGACCTTTGTTGCAGGACTGGATTCTCAAGTTTAAAGTTTCTCTTTCCAACCATGGATGTTGGAGGGGACCCGACGACTCAACTAAGCCCTTAGCGGCTAAGCTTCGATTCGTCGATCATCGACGAAAGGTTTCAAGATATGGAGTGGACCGGTAGACCGATGCTGTCTGCCTCCAACAGGGGTTATGAAATTACCCATTTTGGGGGAATCAAAAGATGCAAATGTGTGGTAATTTTGAGTAATTTCGCATTGTTTGGGTTGGTAATATAATGACCCCTGTCCAATTTGGACTAGCAGGCTAGCAATATGCCCGTTCCAGTAGTGACGTTTGGGGACCTGGGGTGATTCCTGCCTTCAGCTTCACACCTTGGAAATCCCACCAAATTTTACAGATGCAGTTTTCATAGAAGTTCCCTTGCAATTAGTGAAAAAACCAATCCTTCTGCAATTCTCGTGTTCTAGCAAAATGTAAACCTTCAAGATGATCTAGTTGTGACGATGCTATCACAGCTCCAACTCATTGATCCGTTCATTTCGAAATTGCCAATCCTGGATTTGAAGTGGCTTGGGGCTTGGGGGAGGCGCAATTGCAGTGGTTGGGTCTCACATTCTTCAAGGGGTTGGGTCTCTGTCAAGGAGATGCTGCTGAGAACTCGTATTCGCAACGCCTTGTCCAAGTGGGGCTATGCTGCCGCCGACGTGGAGACCCTCTTCGTGTCTCGGTTTTTTTGGATATTTTTCACCAATCCAATGTGAAAGATGAGATGTAATGAGCTGAAAAAAGTTCACCTCGTTTTGATGGTTAGCCAAAAAGATGTGGGGCAACGGTTGCATTCATTTCCATTCCATTGCTATCTTGAAGCTAGGGAAGTTGTTCTCAGCACAAGTCTCCCCCCTGCGATGAAGCCCACCATCAATCCTTTCAAAGTCTGAGATATTTTTTTGAAGTTAACCTAACGTGAGGTTTTGAGGATGGTTAAATCATGTCAAACCTACCCAAAGATTGGGAGCTATATTACCGCTTCCTCAATAATTTTACTCAAATCTCTCCAACTTGCTTTTCGTGAAATCGACACAAAATGATTCGCAACTTCATAGCAACAAAACCAGCGGACATTTTTCTGGGCCCAAGCAAAAAAAAACCCAACCCCCAAAAACCGTCATCTGCCCCGATTTCGCAGTGCTACCCATTTTTTTCCTTCAGGAATATGCGGATGCCGACAATGATGGACAGTTGGAACTGGGTGAATTTATCGAACTGGTGCGTCAAATGCGTTCCTTGGCGGCCTTAAACATCGTGGGTGCTGCAGGAAGGAAATTTCGTTGGACGGCACGAACCATGAGGGAGCAAAAAACGTTGGAATCTTCACCAAAATAATAGAGGGGAAGAGAAATTCAACTTACGTTTTTTTTAATTAGCACAATAAGATGGGAACTTTTCAAATAAACCAAAGCTCTTTTTTGGGCAGTTGGCATTCCCTGAAAGGAAAATGATCTGGGAGCCATTTTTATGGGCTTTGGAACATGTTTTTGTCAAAATCATGAATCTTTGATTTCACGAATTTTCAGGGTGAAATCTCCTCATTTGGGAGACGAGCTATGACAAGTGCTAGAAAAGTCCCCGAATGGCCAGCCGTTGAACTGCAGTGTATCGAAGGATGCACGCCGCATCCAGGGGCGATCTGATTCGGAATCTGCCTCTGAACATGCCCTGTTGACCAGTGGAATAGGTCCCTCCCACAAACCTGCGTTGATGTAAAACGTGTTCTTTGTTGCGGTTCTTGATGCCCAGGGTTTTGTAGATTCAAACATGATGACCCGATTAGCTTGATGCTGGCGAGTCCCACATGCACATGCTGCGCATGCCGGTTGTAGATCTCATAGTAGAACTAATATATCCTTGTTTCCAGGAGAGGTTTTTCAACCCTCCCAGCAAACTTGTGTTTTCTTCTTGGGAGGACTTTCAAGAGTAAACTCTTGAAACGTCATGAGTCAGAATCCTCCTGGTTTGGAATTCCCATTTTCCACGGGGTTCCCATGCATTCATGATGTTTGCTGGTAAAAGGTGGTAGGCAACACGGAATCACCAAAAAAGTAGTCAGTATATGTCACTTATATATAATCTCTCTCTCTCTCTATATATATATATATATTAGGTATATTTCCTGTCTAGTGGATATTACTCTTTGTCACGTTCGGTTCACGCTTCGAACTTTGCAGGGATTGGTGTTTCAGTGGAGACTGCGGCCAAGCTGTTTCACATTATGGATGCCAACCAGGTTTGGGGTGTGGGCTGTTTTGGAGCCCCTTTTTTTTACACGGGACTTCCACGGGGTGCGATTTTTGAAATTGGCATAATGAATCGACAGATGAAAAAAAACCAGCAGTCGACAGATCCATGGTCGGACAAAGATACTTCACGGAACCAGAAACTGATGCTTGAAACAGAAACTTGTTGATTTTTGAGACTCCCAGCATTCAAAAATACGTGTTTTTTTTCATCGGCAATTTTATGAGACAAAAATCTCCCCAAATGACCGGTCATGACGGTCATGACCCAACATTCACACTTTTTCTCCAATTTTCAGCTCCAGGTGTTTTTTTTCGTTGCAATGGTTTTCTGCGTGCATTTTGGTTTGGTTCATCTCAGATCTTGAATTCAAAATCCACCTCCCATCTTCACCCAGGATGGGCACATTGACCGCATCGAGCTCTTACGACACTTGGGGGGTAGCGGCGGTTGGGCAAGTCTGTGTGTTGGGTCATAAAATGTCCTACGTTACACGTTTGCCTTGGATGCTAAGCAAAATCTAAGGTATACGGTATAGCTGACGTTAACAAGGGGCTTTTTATAGTGATAGTTAGATATATATATATACATATACAGTATACATATATATATATATACATAAATACAGACACATGCAGTAAACATTTGTTCATACATGTGTGAAAAAGCCATTTTTTTTCCAAGGCCTCCCACTTCTGGAGGGTGGAGTTTTTTCAGTACTAGGTTCGGTGCTACAACCACGATTGGATCCCCCCCGTCATTTTCTAGGACTCGTTACGTGAAAGATGATGGGGGGTTTTTTGGCAAAAAACACACATTTTCCAGGGATTCACCGCAAGGGTTTTAATGGCATGGCAGGACGGCAGGTACACACCAACTCTGAGGGGGGTTGGTTCTCTTCGTGGGGGATTGGGATCCAAGATGTCCCCCGGAAAAAAGTTTTCTTCCTTCAAACTTTTTGGAAAATATAGGGGAAGCAGCTTCAGTAACGGAAAGTGGCAGTGATAAAATATCACCCTGGTTGATTGTGTAGAAATTGCGAAGGATTACTATACTATGCGTTTCCTCATCCTATCACGAACTCGTAAGTCATTGTAAGGATGGAAAATGGCGGAAAGCCGCCAGCTCCCAGTGCTTATGATGTAGGAAGAAGTCAATATACCTTCCGATGGATCAGCTGTGGATCGCCCAATGGAATACATAGATTCAGACTACTCCGAAACTTCAATTTGTAGATTATTTTTTTTGGCTGATGGTCTAGTTCCCATATGCTTTTCCAGTTTGCAGCTGTATTTTCAAACGGAGCATCGAAAATGACTATGATTTTGTTACCAAGACCTGCATTTGAAATTTGAAGTGCAAATAAATCGGAGTAACGGGTGCCAATTCATATGACCAATTCAAGGGTTGAGTTTGCAGATAGGCTTTTTGGTTTTCAGGTGCTTCGCAAATCACTGGCGGATTCTTTTTGTTGCAGCATCAGTATTTTCAAGTCGAGCTATGTTGAAAAATAATGAAACTAAATTCGGCATCGCTGTTTTGCTTTACAAACAACCATGGACCATAACGCTACCACCAACCGGCCCTTGTCTGTTGGTGTTTTTTTCGCCTCCACTGACAAAACAAGGAAGTGTTTATCCGGATGAATATGCCAAGCACACCCAGTCGATTTCAAGTGATGAGATGTTCTTCAAAACCAAGAGGCGCAAAACGTTTTTGGGTTCGTGGAAGAGATAAGCCGATCTGGAAAGAACGACGGTGAGGGTAGTTAGGGTTCTGTTTTGCCCGACCGGTTTTTAAGTTGGGTTAGATTCTGGGATGAACACCCAATCCTGATTAAGTGGTACATCAGAAATAGACATTTGCAACTCAAGTCTTTTGTCTTTTCATCCGTTTCAGCACTTTGCCAGAAGCTTGTTTTCTTCAAAGGTTGTTTCAACACACCTTTGGAGCACACCCCTAAACCTTTTACCAACAGGCTATGAAGGGATTCCTTTCATAGTTGGCTTGGGAGATTGCCTGGGGTGTGCTCTTAGGGTGTGTTGCAATTTCTTGGATTTCTGCCTGATGTCACCCAATCCCCACTGATGTCACCCAAAAATCACTTTGCGAAGAATAGGGGTTAGAGGATTTTCCATGCACCCGTGACCCTTTAGGCGACGTAGATTTGGTTTCTGCCTTCATTGCTGCCACAAACCATTCCATACAACTTGTCGGATCACAGAATCCTTGTCGAAGGAGCTGAGTTTTCGCAAACGGTGTTGTTCCAAAGTTTCTAGATTCGACAGGATTGCAACGACCGGCGCAACGTGATGCAGATATATACACATGATATACAGATGGAATGCAGCATGTAGGGTATACTATGTAACATGTATGTATTTGTATTGGCTGTGCTTTGTTCAGGCGTAACTTCTTTATGTTGGGATGTGAAATGGTTGCGTGCGGTGTGAGCGCGCTTTGCGCTCCGGAGTAATTATTTGAGTATGCCAGACTTTTTCCAAGTATAAAAATTCCCAGGTTTTTAAAAAGAGCTTTTCTTGAAATACAGATTTCAATTTTAAACTTCAAGCAAAAAAACCCAACAAAAAACCTGAATTTCTTGGTGTTCATTCCATCCATTCGGGCGAGAAAGACCCCCGGGCCTTGGAAGTATGGTGGCGATGTAATGCCTTGGTTTCCGTAGGCGTATTGGTATGGCCTTGGAACGGCTGGATTCCCTCCGCTCTTCGGTGAGCTCCAAAATGACCATCAATAGCTCTACACCAGAGGAGGGGAAGATTTCCAGGTCCAACAAAAAATCCATGGGGAAAATGGAGCCCGAAAAGAGAGCCAAAGTTGAACCATGTTTTTTGTAGAGAAAAGTCAGGGTGATTGGTGAGATGGGATCTTAATTGGAATTTCAACAGTTCTCCCGAAAATGGCCTGTTGGAGAAAGAATGCATACATTCTTTTGTAAAAAAGGAGTGGTGATACATAGAGTTTTGAAGAGTCAACAGTCGTTACTATAGTATAAAAGAGTCTCCAGGATGGGAACATTTGTGGTACATTATCTCGAGTATAAGGTCTCAAGGTGAAAAAATCACAAGAAGTCTTTGGCAAAAACCAATTAACAAGAAAACAACTGCCAGATGTTTTCCAGATAGAAATAGTGCCAATCTTTCTGTCACATCCTCTTGGCTTGTTGTTGGGTCGTTGTGTTCTTTCCTGGTCTTCTCAAGTTGGCGTCACCGGTCTCCAGGACGATGCGCCAAATTTCAAGGTCGGGCGGTTTTTTGGGCGGTGAGGAGGGAAGTCTCGATTGGTATACATGTACGCTATACATATTTATCTGACACATGCATGCATTTAGGCATATGTCTAATATATTACGTATCAACATACAGTACACATTCGTATACATTTTTGAAGTGGAAACATTTTTCTGACTCGTTTTTTAGTCACTTTTTTTTCCAGTGATCTCAGGAAGCCCGTCATTCACACAAAGATAGTGTTTTAATGGGGCAAGCTGGGGTTCCAGCTTGGTGTTTCGGATTCTTTCGCTGGGAAAACGCTACGAAGAAAATCCGGGCGCCGTTTTTTTTCCACGATGGGACGGCGAAGCAGTTTTCCTGCAGCTTTTTTTTCCATCTTTTCATCCTCTTCGTTTGTCCCCGCTGAAAATCTGAACATCTCCAGACCTCAATGAATTGAAGTTCCATGGTTTTAAGTTTTTCCCGCAGAAAAAAAGTGTGCATTTTCACCGTGGGTTGGTGATCCATGTTTTACAGTTGAGCCATATATCCCGACATGTTTAACCATCCCAACTGGCGTGAATCCTCCCCAACCCTACAGGGTTAGACAACCACTTGTGCCCCAACTTGGAGGATCATCCCAGGACGTAAGTGGTTAATATGGTTAATATGTAAGTCCCCTAAGGATCAGGTTGTTGCACCCCTTCCAAATGTGGCTTATAAGTAAGGGTGATCCTAACTACATCCACTGGGATGACCCTCCAAGCAGAGGAATACCGATCCAACTTCACTCCAAAAAACAGGTCTCGGTTTTCACAGACGCTGTACCTGCTGTGCCCGTCTTGTCCGATGTTGCGGAACATTGGGACGAAGATGGGGTTGAGCGGCAAGAAAGGTCTGACACTGACGTTCCTAAAGAGAGAGATTCACTATGAAACTTGGGGAGAAGGAGATCAAGTTGGGATTTTTGAAGGTCGCTTTGTGAGGCTTGAGAATTTGGTTGCATCGACTGAACATATATGGCACGATGGGGTCGAAAGGGACCACTTTTCTACTGGGCTTACAAGTGTTGGCTTATCTCATTCATGGAGGGATGAAACATTTCTTGCATACTAGACTAGAATATTACATTATGTGTTCTGCAAGCATTTCTGTCTACGTTGAAGAGACAACCAAAAACCTCATGCAATACCTGAACTATCTGTAATCAACACACTGTTAGTTCTCATGGATTTTTTCCCTGTGATTTTGGCTGAAACTTTTTTTACGCGAAAAAGACGGAGAAAACGAGCGGTAGCTCGACTTTTTCCCGCTTTTTCCTGTGGGGTTATCTCATCAGCCAATCTTCAATGAACGGCATCTAAACTCGGTGCATGACGGACTTGGGGTCGGCCGACTTGCCCTCCTGATCAAAACCCGCAAATATTTCAGGGGCGAGCTCGCTGTGATCAACTTGGTGGGTGTAGAAACCAAGACTTTTGAGGAAAAAATCGCAAATCTTTGTTTTGTGCTGTTTTATGATGCTAGCTGGTTGGTGAATACTGAAGTAGGTAGCTAACTTTGGCCACTCTACAAAAGGTAAGAAAAAATGAACAAATCACCTGTAGGGAGGAAACTACCACATTCAGTATCATTTCGGTACACAGGCCCAGGCTCTTTCTATTTTTCTCAAGTTCCGGGTCAGTTTCTTTGGCAAAAAATCCCACCTTCCAGGTTGAGAGGTCTAAACCACCGAAACGTGGACCCGAAACGTTTGGAACTTGGGAAGCACAGGGAACCACTCATCGAACAACAGAGAACAACGTCATCCCATGTCATGCACCGCCAAATGCTTCTTGCTGATCGCTTCGCTCAATGGCGAACGATCATTTTTTGTTTCCTTTTTGGCCGAACTTGTTGCTCGGATCCTTCGTCGAAGACAGGAAACATCTGCGGGTTTTGAGGGCGGACGGGGGGTTTTGAGGATTTTGGTAGCCAGTGATTTTGTTGAACATGTTTCAACAGACCTCAAGTTGTTGGGGCATACCTTTACGCTTTGTACACCCTTCTTTTGGGGAGTTTCTGTTCCAATTCAGCCAATACAGCAGGGAATGTTGGATATCTGAATGTGTTACTGGATCTATAATGTCAACCCCGGATCAATAAACCCCTATAGTCTAGTGATTACTAAGCGGGGTACCCCTAAAAGTGATAAGTCCCCTCTAAAATGGGACCGCCCCAATTAAACAACCATGGGGTTTATTAATCCGGGGTCAACATTATATATATATATAACATATAATTTAGCAGCGGGTTGAGTGCCTGGGACGCTTCCAGTGAAAAGTTTTTTGCAGCCGAAAAGGTAGTCTCATCCTGCGCACTCCCGAAAACTAACGGCTGGAATCACGTGAAATTCATCACCTCTTTGAATCAAAAGGCAAATCATCCTTCCAGACCTCCATTTTTTGGTTTTTTTGGGAAGTACATGGATAAATATGGATCTTGTAGGATGATTCGCTAAGTCATTGAGCTGGATGAAGGTCCTTGGAATATTCACCCGAGGGATGTTTTTAAACCCTATGAAGCAATAGGACAAACTTATCTATTCACTACCAGGAACAAAAGCAACATTTTCACAGTTTTTCACATGGACAGTTTTCTTGAAAAATGGGTCCCTTTTGAAGAATTTTTTCCAAACTATTCGATTGGGAAGATCTTCATGTTCGGAATACTCCGTTCAAAAAATATGATTGATTCTTGAGCCGCGGTTGCGAGCACATTGGCCAGGAAGGGACCTAGAAGCTGTCCTTGAAAAATAGTTGTACCCCTCTTAAAAACCGTGCAAATCGCCCCAGTTGTTGTAAGCAGGCATGGATCCATTCTACCACCAAAGCGTTCCTCTTAACTTACAATGTAGGGCGGACCCTTCCAAGCATTGTTTACTATCACGGGTCCCAGTACACCCATTAGCAAGGTATTCTTGGATGATAGGTGTCACTGAGTGTCACCACGTTTTGTACGCCGCCCGCTTTCAAGCTGCAGTGATTCACCCTCCAGACATATGCTAGAGCTTGATGGCAAGCGAAAGGGACACATTTAGATGAAGCTGCTTGATCACCCTTGTTCAGAAGCAAAGATATTTTTCAAACAGCTATGCCGCATATACAGCCTCATGTCAGCGATATGGTAAGGAAAGGATAAAGAGAAGCTTATGAGTGGATTCCGGAAATTTGGCAGGTTGGTCAAATGGTTAACTTCGCCGATCGATTTTACTTGATTTTACTTGATACCTTTGATAGGAAAAAACCACCCAAGTTGATGGAGATCACCGAACATCAAATGCTCCAGAACACCGAACATCAAAAGGTGTCATTCTTTTTCAAGGTCATTTTTTTGCTGCCCACCTGATTCTCCCCAATCTCTTTCAGCTCTCACGACTTCGTTTGAGCCGGGTGAAACGATGCCGACATTGCCGTTGCCCGGGGCTCTATTGCCCTCCTCCCAGAAAGGGCTTGCGGATGGGGACCCTTTTGCTGGGATTGATGCTTGGTGTAGCGGTTTGCTGCTAGGAAGGTCCAAATCCAACCCCCATCAAACAGGTTGTTCTTTTTTGTGGAAAAGGCGGGATACTGTAAATTTGGGAAGCGTCGGGTAAACACGTTTGTTTTTGTTGCAAGCAAGCATGGTATCTTATTGGGGAAGATTTTTTTTTGGAAATTGGTATATATACAGTACCGGCCCTTCCTCTCAGCATTTCTGTGAAAGCATGACCTTCTCGGTTCGTTTCCAGGAAGCGATCAAGTTGTAGGGATTCGAAACGATTCCAGAGATGTCCCCGTTCATTGCGAACTCTTACCTGATCATACCTCTGATGACAATATAAAATCTCCCCCCAAAGAAATGCTTTGAACATCAACATCATTCGTTGTTTGACAGTACTTTGGTTCCCCTCAATTCTTTTTTGCAGCTTGTTGCCGTTTTATTTGCAGCTCTTCCACCTTTCAACCCTGGTGGGTTACGGGGATTTGTGTTGACCCTAAGGAAGCGCGTTTGGATCACCTCTCTGATCAGATGGAGTTGTGTTTGGCCGAAGTAACGGGATGGAAGCAAACGCCACCGAGTGGACATCAGGCCGTTGAAACTCAACACGGCAGGAAACGTTGGCCCCATTTTTTTGGGGGGTGGCCTTGTGTAGAATGGAAAAAGGGGAAGGATTTTTGCAGAAACACTTCAGGGAGGTGGAGAAAGGGAAGTTTTATTCTAAAGGAGATTTTACATGAGGGGGTCTTTGGAGGTGTGTCAATTATTGGCAAGTTTCAGATATGTTTCATGAGATTTTATCGACCAATTCTCTTTGATGTTTCATGATCCCTTCATCTGCCACAGTGGCTTTACTGCCGCTCGTCACATATGACTCAAGAAAGAAGCCAAACCAAAGCTTGGTTGATGTTTGGAATCATTTCTTTCCAACACTGGGTAGTCGTAAAATTTCACAAGTATTCATTTCAACGTTTTTGGTTCTGACATTTTCAGGATTTTGAAATGATTCACCAAGTGGAGGTTAAGGAAAAACGCCTGCAAATAGGTTCAACAACCACGTGAAGGCTGGGCAAACCACAACGACCTCATAACGGGGCCTTTTTACCAAGCTTGAAACCTGGTGGTCACTGGCTCCTGCGAGGAGGTTAACATCTTTGGCCAAAAGACATCGCCTATCTTTGGGGGGAACACTTTTTGTCATACCCTCCCTGAAACTAACAGCAAGTTCGCCCCTGAAAAATAGGTCTATTGCCCCAAAATGAAGTAAGTATATAGTCTCCCAAGCATCCATTTTCAGGTGCGAACATGTTAGTTTTAGGGAGGGTATCAACTCAATTCCGTAGGGATTAATATACCCTTTATCAGGATTCCCGTCATTAGTGGTGGGATGATCATTCTATCAGGAAGTCATGTAGGGGTCGACACGTGGCAATCCTCTTGCTGCTAGGCTGCTACCCCGAAGAATACTGGCCTCAAGTTCCTGAAGGCCGGCCCCGTGGATGACAGGGAAATCATCTTCTGGTCAAAATTTAACATACCTCGCCTCAGAGTGAAAGCCGCTGCTACAAAAAAGATTTCCGTATGCCGAATTTTTGGGATGGTGAAATTTTAGTTAGCAGATTTCCTGGTTGAATTTTTTGACCATGATCTTTTTGAAGGCTTTTCGACGGCGCGTCGTGGTTCGCTTTGCTTTGTCGAATGGCAAAAGGGATGGTATCACGAAGCTGGTCAATGGGACCCTCCATGTTCCCGAGAAAATACACCCAAAAGCTTTGATATTCGAATTATATTACTTAAGTTTCAGCACGATGGAATACTTAGAATGTGCTTAGAATAAAGAGTAGGCAGCTTGATTTTCATGATCTCATCCTTTTTGATCCAAGAAGAAAAGCTCTCCCAAACTTTGCAAGTGAATCTTCCCGCAGGAATCATTGACCTCTAAACCGCCAATTAAATAATTCGATGATGATATTATGTTTTGATGTCCTAGAGCTTCATTCCTTGCTCATTGTAATATAAGTAATGGTACCTTTTAATTTGATACACGCCTGAAACTTAACATGGAACCCCAAAATGGAGGTTTGGAAGATGAGTTTCCTTCAAAAAGCAGGTGATTTTCAGGTGAACCATGTTAATTTTCAGGGGTGCATCCGATCAAATCGATCAGCGAAGCACCACTTTCCAAGGTCTTCCCAGCTGGTGCCAGTCGTAGCTCTGGACGAAGGAGTGCCGAGAGTCGTGTCTGGGTGCAACTGGGAGGAGATAGACATTTTTGGGGCCAAATTTGAATGGAGGAATGTCAAGGTTGAAAATAAGATATCTTAAAGGTTTGTGGGGAATCTGAGATTCAGTCGTTATTTCCATCTGAGCTTCCATTTTTTCATTGGGATTTTTCGAAAAATCAGCGGAACCTTTAGGGTGCTGGGGTCCTGGGAGGGTCCGTGGCTGTTAGTTTAGGGGAGGGTACTGAAAGAAATCTAATGGACATCACTGGGACAGAAAGGATTTTCCGTAAGACCAAACCCGACAAATCCCTATTGCTTGCAGAGTTCAACTAAAAGAATTGNATGTCGACCTTTCTATTTTAACAAAAATCCAGTGACATTTTTCTTCCAAAACGGTTCATGACTTCAGCCATGAATTCACCAAGCACCCCCCAAGGCAGTTCGAAGATTTCTCAAAGGTCAGATCGTACCGAAGTCACTGTGGTGGAGCCTCGGAAATTCGGGATATTTCAGGGCCGTCTCTGCGAGACTTGGGGGAAGTGTAGGGTCCCGTTTTTGGCACATGTACCTGTGTCTCCTTACTGATTTATTTGTATCAAATTTTCTGTTCTATCTGTTTGTTTTGTCTGTTTGCCTGTATATCGATCTATTTGTTTTTCTTGTCAAATCCTCATCCAATATTTTTCCATGCCATATTTTGTTAAAGCATTTTATCTATCCTCATCCAATCTGATAGAAAATCATTGAAAATTGAAGCCACCTCAACCTGCCCACATCAAAGCTCCAAGTGATGACGGAGATGATTGGATGAATGGAATGCTTCAAATATGCCTCCAATATGCCTCAAAAATGGAGGTTGGTGAAGTATCATGCGTTGCATGGTATTATATACATATTGAACATTATGTGCAGAATGTAAATTTATATAAATATATTACATACTGTAACTATATACACATACTGTACATACTGTACACATGTATATATATATATATATATATTATATGCACACTCCTTCCTGGTCCCCTCGAAACCACACAAAAGGCAAAAGTTCTACCTTTTCTAGTACTACTGGTATGCGTTGCGCTAGTCGTATTAGTCGTACACTTAGTACTAGCAGTCGTAGTAGAAGGTAGCAGTATGATGACTATTATTATTACTATTATTCGTAGTGGAGGTCGTGGTAGTGGTAGTGGTAGTAGTCGTGGCCGTGCTTTCATGAACGGGGTCGTGGTCATGCGGTCCTCTGGTCCTACAGTTGTGCGGTCGCAGTCGCAGTCGTGGTCGCGATCGCGGTCGTAGTCGTAGTAGTGGTAGTAGTGGTGGTAGTAGTGGTGGTAGTAGTGGTGATAGGAGTGGTGGTGATGTTGGTGGTTGTGGTGGCGGCGTCGTCCTAGTCGTAGTCGTAGTAGAAGCAGAAGCAGAAGCAGAAGCAGAAGCAGAAGCAGAAGCAGAAGCAGAAGCAGAGCAGAAGCAGAAGCAGAAGCAGAAGCAGAAGCAGAAGCAGAAGCAGAAGCAGAAGCAGAAGCAGAAGCAGTAGCAGTAGCAGTAGCAGTAGCAGTAGCAGTAGGAGTAGGAGTAGGAGTAGGAGTAGGAGTA
>DF242921.1:29946-48251 GCA_000507305.1 Breviolum minutum Mf 1.05b.01 | reverse complement strand
CAAACAAACAAACAAACATACATACATACATACATACATACAAACATACATACATACATACATACATGCATACACGCACAGACGCGTACACATTTAAGCCATCAGGATTTCATCTAATCGACATTTGGACCTGCAAATCGTGGAGTTTTTCCCTATGGGAATAGCAGCAGAGTTAGAGCCCAATAATTGGTGGAGGAGTTCATTTTTTTTGGTCGACGCTTTTTTCGGACTCGGGCCCCGAATCCTGAGTTTTTTTCTCGAATTTTTGTAACAACCGCCTGGAGAGTCTTGTTTTAAGCAAGGCGAACGAAAGTTCAAAGGCTCAGAATTTCTGATACAGGCTCAGTTTTCATGTTGCCATGATGTTTTCAATGATTAGACTCAATGGATCATTGTGTGGATTATCATTATCTGGTGGTTGGGAGGCATCCTCATCCTCTTCCAGCACAAGGCCCGGGATTTCGAGGGCTGATTTCGCTTCTTTCCAGGTTGAAATCTGCACATTCACAACGGTGATCCCCTTGAAATGCAAGGGTTCTCCCAGGATGCTGGCAAAGCACCCACCAGGACAAGAAACATAAATCTTAGGCATGTTTTGGGAATCCCTTAGTCCCTTCAGGACTTCACTTGGCCATCAGCCAGCATCCTTGGAGGGAGAACAAAAAATCACCAGATGAGTTGGAATGGAAAGTTGATGGATCGCCCTCCCCAAAAATTGCCAGAAATCAATACATTCCGGTAAACTAACATAGCAATGGAAAATGGACCCGGATTGAAGATGTATTTCGTATTGAGAATGGGGATATTCCATAGCAATGCTGGTTTACTGGAGGGTACAACTTCTAGATTCTAGCTGATGGTTTCAAATATTTTTATTGATTTTTCAGCCCACATTTTTGAAGATATGATCCAATTCGACTAAGATTTTTCAAGATGGGCTGGTTGAAACCACTAACTAGACTTGATACTTCTGCGTGTGAAGCCAAATGAGGGAATCCCTCAATCATCGCCAATGGTACATGTTTTTCTTTTTAGGCCCAACCAGGAGGTCTCCCAAAAATTCCTGCGACTTTCATTACAAAAATCGAAATATCTGGTCTAATAATGGCGACCTTACACGACCTCACCCCACAAATGGTGGTTTATTAAAACTTGGAAAACCCGGGCCCCTTATTTCAGGGAAAGTTAGGTTGGTGAAATATTCTAATTTGCCCAGGAATCATGTACAGGCCCGAAGGCGCATCAAAACAACATAAAACAACACGGACCTTTCATTTAAACAAAAAGTCGTTGGTGAATAATCATAGCTGGCCTTATTGAGGGCTTATTAATCATTGGTTTCCCTTAATAAGGCTTTTTAAACCATTACTTCTCGGGGGTATGTTGGGGGGGTAGGTTGATAACAGTTTCCAGCTTTCATCGTTTCAAAGTTGAACGCCTTTTGAGATTTGAATTTGCAGCGAGAAAATGGCCCTTAGTTGGTGGGTATTAGAATGATTTTAGTATTTGAGAGCAGTTTTTTTGGAGTGCAGGAAAAACCGGATTACGGTAGGGTATTGGTGGGGGATGTTTGCTAACCTTACATCCTATTCTTTTCTTCCATGAAAATTGTTGAAAATGCCACTTTTTTTTTGAAGTTACCTTTAAAAAAAAAATCACGCATCTTCACAACACAGGGGTACAATTTAGACATTTTCCCATGACCGGGATAGTCTGCGTTTTCGCACCAAGATTCCCCATCCGCTACGGAGGCCATCAAATGCTTCTCCAGAGGCCATGCAGGGGAGTGAGATGCCTTGGGAAGAGTGGAAGTGAAAACTGCCTGAAATCTAACATAGATACCAAAAATGGTCATATTTAAAGCCGGAACCACCTTTTCCAAACCATCGACGCACGAACATGGGATCAATCCCAACGCATCCCTCCCCAACAGCTTTGGCGGGTAAGGAACACCACTCAGCAAACTCATATCTATACAAGTCCATAGTGATGAAATGGACACTACAAAAATACTATACAACGATTTGTGTTGAACGAACGGATGCACGGATGCATACACAATCCCCACTGCCAGAGTAACAACTAAAATGAGGGAATAAAGATGATTATGCTCCCCCAGCATGCAATTTTTTTAATCTTTTTCGATGATATGGTACAGCCCCCGGTTGTATATCCACAATAGGGGATGGTATATCACATTGGATAGGTCTCGGCATCTCAAGAACGTATTTATTCATAAGAAGCGGTAGGTTAAAATTATTTTGATTCCGACACTCAGTAAGATACTTATCAACCACTTCGACAGTCATTTTCTGATGAAGTAATTGAGGCCGTCTCACAAAACCTGTTCTTTTTTGCAGATCATAGTGTCCCAGATGAGACAACGTCTTTATCCCAATCTTTTTGGGGATTGGAAACATTTTTGTTGAAAATGCTTGTTCCAATTGTTGTACTATGGCCGCAAGAATTACCCCTTGTGCGCTCGCAGATCTAGATCGCTTCGGGAGAATAACTGCTTTGGGGGATGAAAAATCAACCCAATGCACAACACTACCTTTTCTGCTGATTGTCACTGGGATATTAACACCCGTAACCAGATGGAAATTTACCAGGAGTTCCAAAAAAGTAATACCATGGTCATGCTGTCTAAGATCCATATTATCCGGCCACCTAAGTGTTTGAATCCATGAATAAACATGGTATGCAATTTTAGCCCCCCATGAACAACACTGTGCAATCTCCAAAGTCATATGATTCATTATTGGTGGAAGTGCGGATGGCACCGTCCAATGCTCCAAAATTGTTTTATATGACGTCATGTTTCGAATCCTTTCATTTTGGTGATTTGAATCACCCAAGTCCAAATTTGGGTTGTTTTGCTCAAGCTCACTTGTGGCTGAATCACGTTGTGAGATCTGATTGAAAGCAACCATATACTTATACACACACAGCAAGTCTTTTTTCTCTTTTAAGTTATGTGCCGCAATTTCAGAGGAAAGTTGAATAACACCAGGATCTTCCTTCATCAGTGAAGCTTTGGCAGCCTCGTCTGCAACAAAATTTCCTAGTTTGTTCCAAGCCTCTTGTACATTATCATGTGGACTAATCGATTGATGGGCCTTAACCTTGTGGATGTGGTGTTTTTCAGGGTTATGAAGTCGCATCACATCTTGGACTAAGTCCATGTTTTGAGTTTTATGTCTTTTGTTTTCCACACAATCATGTCCCCATTTTTTTGAGATACCCATAACATAACTCGCATCCGTGTACAAGTCATGGACTTGCTGCAAAAACCCAAACTCTTCCAGCGTTTTTAGTGTTGTCACAAATGCTGACAATTCACCCCTCGCTGCATTTTGTGGTCCTGACACATGTGCTGTCGTAACTACTTTGAAAGATTCCGGTATACAACCAGTTTTTGAAAAGTTGCCAATTTCTAGAAGCCTCTGTTCGTCCGACACTGATGTATCAAGTATGATTGAAAAACCAGCCCTTCTAGCTTGGATGTCATTTGAATGAATGCATGACCCATCTGTAAAGAAACGTAAGGGTGTTTCTCGGGGAACATCCCATTGCCTAATGTCAGTAAGGGAGATGTTTGGTCTATTTCTGGTGATTATGGCATGTAATGCAACCATATCATGTTGGTACGCAACTGGAATCCACACCCAGTCTTGCCGCCGATCACTAAGAATCTCAATGGCCCTTTTGTGTTGGCGCCGCAATTCCAAAAAATGTTTGCAATGTAGTAAACGATGTTGTTTGGTATCCATTTCACCACAAAAACGACATTTATCATCCACCTGGTTCTGACACACATTTTTAGTCTTTCCTGATTGAAATCCCCCCGTTATATTTAAATAAAGACCATGCTTATCTTTGTCTTCAAATTGTTCCAACACAGAAAGTGTGATATTGCGATGGAAGATGTTATTTTCTTGTATCCCCTTTCGATCAAGGGATTCAACAACAACCTGCTCACACCAACATTCTGTCAAGAAGTTTTTGAGATCTTTACACGCCGAGATGTCTATTGGAATACTTTGGCCATTCCTTCCAACCAAAGAACGTTGTGCATCCAGCTTTATTCCACATCTATGAAGGTAAACTGCCAATGTTGATGCCGGACCCCATGACTGTTTGGGGAGTCTGTCCTGATGGCTGTATGCTTTTTCAAATATGGAATTTGCAATTTCGGGATCATAATCAAACATTTGACGAAGAATGCATACCGCCTCCACTAAAGCAAACAGTTGTGGATCTTGAAGTTGCTTTTGTAGGAAACTACATGCAATCCAACTGGATGCCATTTTATGATATCCCAAAATAGCATTGGTTGCAGCTCTACGTAATTTAGTGAAGTGACTTTGTCCAATGCCCAAACCCTCCTGGCCATACAATACTTTTTGCCAAATTGCACGAATCAATCTTGCTTTAACATCACCAGTGGTTGGTATCCAATGGATTTTGGCAATATTTTTCTGTGCTTTTTGGAATTTTTCTTTAATGGTTCCCAAGCGGATTTTTTTATTATATCGAACACAAACACCAAGCTCTTTGGCATCTTCAACTATGTTGATATCAGTAAGGCCATCAGGGAACAATAGATGCAACGAATCTAGGGATTGTTTGAAGTTTCGTCCAACTGCCCACGCCCACGACTTAGTAAAGTCAATCAACATCCTTATCGAAGTCACAAATTGCATCGTGAGTTTCAAAGCGTGAAAATTGACATATGGTCTAGGTGTTGCCCATCCCCAGTTATCCGCATATATGTTCACTCTGATGTCAGTCAAGTTTGCAGCAACGTAATCATGATAACACGATGCCAAACAAATCATGCCGCATACCGACAAAGCGTCACCCTCTGGTACGCCAGTGGACGAAAAAAGTGGTGTTCCAAGGTTATCTCCCACCTGTGATAATCGCGAAAGATTGTGTAGGGAACACATCCAAAATTTAATAACTTTCAATGGAATTCCTTTTTTCGCCATCATATGTGCCAAAGGTCTTCTTGGAATGCAGTTGAAGGCTTTAATGAGATCTAACACGAATCCACCTAAGCTGGATTGCGAGGATATGGCGTTTTCAATATTTGCCTGATGAGCATACATAAGCAAACGAGAGCCACGTCCCGGCAGCCCCCCACTAATGTTAGATGGCATTGTGTAAGCCCACTTGCTTAGGATCTGGTCCGCTATTATTTTGGTTGTGAGGCGATAAAGTTGACCGAGTATTGTAATAGGTCTACAATGTCCCATGTGTTGTACACACTCAATTTTGGCAAGAAGCACAGTTCTAGCTTGCATGAATGGTACACTAAAACCTTTATCCCACAGTTTTTTGAGATATCTGGCAGAGATGTTTCACGGCACTATAGGGTAAGATTTGTAAATCCTCTGCAGTCCATCCATCATAACCTGTGGATTTATTAGGTTTTAGTTTATGTATAGTCCTATACCAAACTTTTGGGTCATCCAGTTTAATTTCCATGACGTCATCTGATTCACCCACACTATCAAGAATTTCAAGAATATCATGCCATTCATCATCAGATGTAAGAGCACTTGACTTATCACGATTCCAAAAGGGCGACCAAAAACCATGAAATGCTTTATCAACTTCACAAGGTGTCATTGCAAACCATTTTTGTGATAGCTTGCCTTTTATTGGTAGATATCCGGATGTATGCTTCACTGTTACAACATCACCTTTTTGGCAAACAAGTTCCAAATTCGAATTGCCTAATCTAAGCTCTCTTTCATTGGAAAAAATAACCTGCTCACCAACAATGCGAAATTGAATGCGATCTTTCCTAGATCGAATGAGCACAACATCCGTTTCTTTGGATGATTCAACACTACTCACCGGCGGGTGAGGTTTTTCTCTGCAGATTTTGTATGTATTTCTCAGGTAATTTTCTGTACGATCAAAATGCAAAGTCTGTTTATATGCCTGGCAACGAAGGTTTTGCTCTTGCACACACGTATGTTCACAATCATGCCGTGTAATCTGCAAAACAGTGGACAAAAAGTCAATAGTTGGAAGATTCCATGGCACCTCCGTGATGTTCTCGAATCCCAAGATCCAATGACACCATGTTTTCCCGTAACCATGTGCTTGCTGTATTTTGTCCCATTCACTCTTCCATTGCAAGTATTGGTCATACTGTGGGAAATCATGTGAATGTGAAAAATGGTTCTGCATTGATCGGTAAAGTGATTGGATTCTCCGAACCTGTTTAACTTTTTGTTTAGCAATGACTGTAAATGCAAGTGTGGTAGGATTATAACTTCCATCATTTGCATACATAACAGGATTTTGCATTTGTTTCTTTACCCGTTGTCTAGGACAACATCTTCCTCTATACTTTTGGGGTAGTCCCTTGTGATGTTGGTTTAACGGATCAATTATATGATGTTCTTTCAAAGCTTGGTCAACCGAGTTTTCGCAAATCTTAGACCATCTATGAATGAGTTCATCAAAATCAAGATTCACATCTTGAATCTGCTCATCAAAATTATTTTTGAAGATCATCTTTTCATATTGTCCTTGGACCAACACACGCGGAATTTGTAAATTTCTCCAAGACATGGGCATATTCCATTTCATCACATATGGTCTTTCATGAAGTACTTTCAAAGTTACAAGCAACGGTGCATGTTTGTCAAAATGACATTCTTGGAGCACCTCAATTGAGACAACTTCGTTCTGCAAACATGTCGGAATCAAAAGAGTGTCATTTCTGGTCTTGTTATTACAAGTTGGTGGTAGTTCACACCCCCACTTGGAACGACAAAAATCAAATGCATCAATGTATCCCATTTCTTTGAACAACAACCAGGATTGAAGTGTTTCGGGCCTAACGTTAAAGTCACCTCCGATAATTGCGGGAAGTCTGCACAAGGTAACATGTTCATGAATACTTGCAAGCAAATAATCGTTAGCTCGTTTATGATCAGGCGAAGCACCCGTCAATCCATAAACACAAACAACTAAAATATCCAAAGCCCCCATTCTCACAATACAACTGTTGACCCGACAGGATTCCACAAGATCAGATGGAAAAGAAATGGGACACTGACGTGAGGGAAGATTAGTCAAACAACAAGTGCCAATGCTATCTCCTCTATATGTGGGTTTGTCATATTCAATATACTGACGTGACTGTACAGGCAATCCCCAAAAAGGACTAAAACCTTTTCGTCGAGCTTCGTATGAGACTGTCTTCTGGATGGCGTTTGTGGCCGACGTTTCCGCAAGGCAGTAACAAGAAGCACCAATATTCAAAATGTCATCTAATTTGTTATAAATAGCAGTAGGATTCACAACAGCGATTTTGATTTCATCACTATTTTGTTGTGAGGAATGATATTCACTAGGCCCTGGATGTCCTGCCTCACCAACACGAGTGCCCAGCAGGAATGCATAGCTGGACATCGTAACATAATTAGCCACTTTGAAAAAAATGGCATGACAAAAGAAATGCACAAAATTAGAGTGGATATGGTATCTCACATCCAACCCCACAACGGTGAAACCATGGCAGATGCATCAAGTTGTCTTTAAGGGTGAAGCCCCCATGTCTTGATCCTCATCATCAAGAGAACCGTCAGAGGCCTTTCCCTTGCCTGTAACTCTCTGCTTTTTGACTGCCGACGCTTCAGTTTGACTCGAAAGGAAAAGTGCCTTGAGTTCATCAAATCCATGTCCAATCTGCTTGTCTTGTTTTGCAAGAGCTTGCGTCAATGATTGCTGGAATTGGCTTGACAATGCCTGCATCTGGCCAGACACATCCGTACGAATCTTCTGAAATTTACTATCCATGTCTTGTTGCATGGCCAACGACACCCCTTCAGCCTTTTGTTGCATCGTCTTGAGGTCTTGAACAGTCTGTTGCAAGGTTTTGATATGGGAATCTTGTTCATGAAGTTTCTTTGCAAGTGATGGGTCTGACAGTGTCAATTGATGAGAGCCTGAACTGCCTGATGTTCCTTGTGACGAAACTTGCATTCCTGACAATGGTCTATACTTCATCCATGGATCATTTTTGTCTTGGTCCCATGGATCATTCGGTTTGATGTTCTCCTGATCCTTCACACTGGATTGTGGTTTCATCCCAGCAAGCACAACAGGTTTTGGTTTCTGAAAGGTCTGCTGAATTGTCTTTACCAAAACTACTTGATCATTGAGACGAAGCCATGTTTTGCTACATTCCGATTCTGCAGCAACAAGCCACGTATCTTGACCCATGGCTTTCAACGCCCTTGTCGGCCATCCCTGTTCTTTGGTAAATTGTTCGACTGCATCCGATGACATACCAACTGGCAATGGTTGAATTTTGAACAAGTATGTGGCCGGAATGGATGTAGGAACACGATCTGAAGGTCTAAGTTTCCTGAAGCTCCCTTCAAAATCCTTCTGTACAACACGCACTCCTAATCCTTTGGTTGTCCGTACCAAACCATGATGTTCAATGTCAGTAGTTGTCACTTGTACAAGTACATCTTTTTTGCAACCTTTCAGCCAAATCACAGCCCAACCTTTCATCAATCCCTTATTGTCGTCTTTTGGAGTAATGTAGATGGGACCAGTACCAGAAGCCATCATCACACGTTTCAATTGATCCTCTTTGATTCTCATGTGAAATTGAAAGGAAGAAGCTTCAACTGGATTGCATGTTGCGCGTTCATTCTTCCACGACCTACCCCAAGGGCTAGCCACGATATACTCATCAGTGATTTCATGTGAAAGCAAATGAAGAATCGACTTGAATGGGCTATCCAATATCATCTTCCAAAGAGTATCATCACATTCATCTCTATATATAGTGAAGCTACATGTAACCGATTTGGTTACAATAACCTTGGAAACATGATCCTTGGGCAGTTCAATGTCTTTGTCCCCCAGTTGGTGCATACAACCTGCAATCACACTAGGTCGGCCTTGCGTGTCATGAACAGGTAATGTGATTTTGTGACACTTGTGTTTATCTTCACAAGGGCATCCATGATGTCCCACGACAATGCATGCTAAACTATCAGCACAAATGGGTCCAGATTTCGACAACCACGGCTTTGCATCTTCAGCATCTAATAAAATCACCCCAGTCTTTGCCCCAAGTAAAGTACTCAGAACAACTGCAGGAGTTCCATCATGCTTCAAGAAATGATCTGCGCAAATCTGGAAATCAGCAGCCTTGACATGATAAACCGGGAGGTTCTTCTTACGACGAATGGCCTGTTGAATCTTGGTTGCTGCCTTTTCCATTGATGGATTGACATTGGGAATAGGAAAACCAGTATCCTTCAACCAGCTTTTTAACTTATCCCAACCCTTAGATTTCTCATACACGGAAAGTTCATGAATCAATTTGCCTGAAGCAACCTTTGACACAACCTTTTGTGCATAATCAGCTGTGTCCGCAACTGCAATGCCACGTGACAACAATACCGTTGCCAACTTGTTCATTGCAACAAACCTTTGATCATCTTTCGCCCCACCCCCATGTGAAGGAAGAATCCAATGAATCAGGATTTGTGTCAAATTATCACCAACATGTTCTCTCAGGTTGTATTCATCGGTGCATTGCTTACCACGAATCACACACCTAATGGGACAATCAACACCAAATGCTTTCAATGCCGTGTTCCATGGATGATTGACGATCTTGACAGTTGTTTCCAAAGACATGTAGCCCTCCCATACACACAAACCATAGTATTTGATGGAAACCATGATCTGTTCACTGGACGACTTTTGTTTTGGAGGCATCAGTAATTGCATGATCCACATTGCAAACATACTCTGAAACACATCAGTGTTAATGACAAAATCTTGTGTCCTACGAACCCAAGAAACTTTCGTGATGAGATCATCTTCATGTTCAACTCTCATGTACCATCCAAATAGCGCACACATTGTATTGATACCCCTTGCATTGATGTGGCAAATCAGGCGTATAGCATCATGCTTAAACAACCGTACATAAATGACACCGGATGCTGTGACGAATTTCGGAAGATCACCTGCCCAACGAATGTCGATATCCACGTACGAAGGGATGATCATGACGACCCGTGGTGGTTTCTCACATGCATTCAATATCACCCCCAACATGTTGGAAATGTAAGACCGGTCATGTTGAGTAGCTCCTTGATGAATCAAATAATCCAAAAGCTCTTCAACAGTCATGTTCTGGGTACGTTGGATCATCACAAACTTGCCCTGAATCAGGATCATGATATACCTCGACCTGGTATCATTCCAATTCATCTGCAACAATGGGAGAATCATCGGTTGTTTCATTCGGAGCAACAAAGCATCTTCGGTTTGATGAACTTGTACAAGGGATTCATCATTCCAACCAAAGAAACGAACAATGTCACATGCTTCAATCTGGGGTTCTGCAAAACCACTCAAACTCCATTGGCCTCTGAAAAGTTTGATGGCCTGGAACTTGTCATCACGAATGGTAGCGGAAATGTTGATATTCATGGGGATGTCAATGATAGCTTCTTTTCTTTTTGAAACCCACCACCCATCAGCAAACTCTTGAATGACAATGTTTCCAAAATGCAACCTTCTTTTCAAAGTCTCAATTACCATGTTAGTTGGCTTTGCACATGGACTGTCTACGAAACCCAATGCACGAATGGCAAACGAAAGTGCATAAATGGCATGTGCCGATGTGATACCATTTCCAAGAATTCTCATATGCAAACGACGATCTTTTGGCAAAAAGACTCCTTGACATGGCATCATCAAGACAAGCACCTCTACCCCACTAAAGAAGCGAATCCTGTTTCCCTGTTGCAACAAAGTTCCAAACAAACCCTTGGACAACAGTCTATCTTCCGGAAATTCATGTTGGCTTCCGTAGCTTGCCATGATGCATCCTACACTATCATGAGGTTGTCTAATCCTGTAAGTCATGACATCAACCTTTCTTTTCTTGTCAGATTTCATCGTAGGAAGATATCTATGATCAAGATATTTCTCAAGCACAGCCTGACTAATCCTGACATACTCCTCAAACGATCCCAACTCATGTTGGATGGACTGGAATGCATGCATCGATTGGAGACCAATGGTAGGAAAATCACATTGTTCATCACAGTGAAAATAAGATTCATCATTCCTCACAAGGACTAGAAGCAATCTTTCACGGTTTTGTGGAGAAATGGATGACATGTTGACAACTCTTTCTTGTACAACCTTGTATCCACACTTCTCAATGATCTGCAAAACAAGCTTCCAATGCATATGACGACGAATAGATGCTACTTGTTCAACTATGATCGTCTTAGGTCGCAAGATGTATGCAACCATGAATCCTTCAATCATCACCCACCCCTCACTTGAATTCAAACCACGACCCAGACCAGCATCTGACCACGGCTGACACGGAGGGCTAAATGCAAGTATGTCAATTGCTCTGTTTGCAATACACGTTACCCACCACCCTTGTTCAAGGTCAGTTGCAAAGATGGGGTATCTGTTTGCAGGCAATTTGGTGAAAAAATCATCAGTACAATCAATCCTCATTGCATGTTTCCAGGTTTTACAGTAGATGTCACACGTTTCTTGATCAATCTCCACCGCAAAAATGCTTTTGATGTGAGTATCGAAGCAGCAACAAACACTTTGTGCATGAGACCATCCAGCAAAAGCCCCTGAGCACAATTCTCCCATGTGGAGTACATGTGGTGTATGCATTCTGGAGATATCATCTGGGATAATCATTGCATCCGGCTGCATACCATCAATGATAGGCAACCCTTCACCAACTTCCACATTCACATTGTACACTGAAAGATTTGCAACTCTGTCAGAAATGCGTTCCCACACAAAATTCGGAATACACAACTTGGCTTCATGATGTTTCATTTCACAATGGCAGTTTCCATGACCCCCAAATGAGTCCACAGGTGGCAAAATGCCAACCGCCAAAGTAGTCGCACAACCCTCAACCGTAATCACACGATGGATATTCAAATGAAAAGCGGTTTTCTCCAGATCACAATTGCAAATGGAATTTCGATGCCCAAACTGATGCATGTAATGTTCAATCTGAAGATGCAATGGTAACTGTAGATTTAGCATGGCTCTATTCGCACATGGAACGTACCGAAACCATATGACAGCTTGTCACCTCGGGAAGGTTGAGCCCAGACAGCTTTTTCCAAACCATCATTTTTGGTATCTATGTTGGATTTTGGGGGGTGTACAAGTTTTTTCCATGGAAGAAAGTTCTACACATCCAAGTTGAGGATGTTTTTTTGTCAATAAAGCCCTACTGTTGATGGTTCAGAAATCTGGCGAGAAAACCGTCTGGGATGTAGAAAACCCTGTAAGTAATGGGATAAACTACCAACCTCAACTGGTTAGCAGGATTTCTTCCATCAACGGTATGAAGAACCTGTGGACCAATCCATTAGCCATCTCAATCCGGTGATATGTTTTCGTTGTGGTGGTGGTTGTGGTTGTGGTTGTCGCTGTTGGCGTTTTGTTTTTTCGTTTTTTTTTGTATTTTTGTTTGTTGTTTGTTGTTTGTTGTTCGTTGTGCGTTGTTTGTTCTTTGTTGTTTGTTCTTTGTTCTTTGTTTTTTGTTCTTTGTTCTTTGTTTTTTGTTCTTTGTTCTTTCTTCTTTCTTTGTTGTTGTTGTTGTTGTTTTCCCATCAAAAGTCTCACAGAGAATTCGTTTGAAGCAAAGTAAATGGAACATCACCGGACCAAATTGTTAATAGGGGATTCATCTGAACAAATGCTTGTTTTTTTCTCCACTGTCATTCTTAATTTTTTCGGGGCCAGCTACTGCAGTGGAACATCATCATCAACCAGCTCATGATCATGATATCCTATTAAAAATGTTTTGTTTTTTGGGGGTGGACCCTCCCAAAAACCAATAGTTCGCCGCTGAAAATAGACCGAAACACACTAGGAAATGAATAAATGAATCACCTTCCAACCATCCATTTTTCAGGGGCGTTTGCTGTTTCTTTCAGGGAGAATAATTGGGTCCAACCCCCCCTTGAAATAATGCCTTTAACAAAAACACTTGCGTAGGGGGCACCTTTAGATTGCCATAATATTAACAGAAACGAGACATACTTCTTGTTGATATTGGCTCTCAAACTAAGGGATCTAAGGGAAAATTTGAAGGCTAACAATCTAAGGGGATTGAAAACTAAGATACTTAACATCTGTGAAGTTTAGCAGCTCACCCGGCTCACCCCTCAAAATATACCTTCCCAATAGGAAAGGATCGTTTCCCAAGCATCCATTTTTCGCTTCAGCTTCGAGCCAACGCAGGGATCGAGACCTGGTGCCAAGGTAAAGATCCCTAACAAACCAATGGATCAATGTGCAGTTTGGGGGGTGTTTTTGGGTGGAGAAGTGGAGGTCTATTTATAAAAGGATGATGAATGATGATGGGTTTGTGGGAATTTTTTTTCGGGCTTTTAATGGGATTTATATTATGGGATTTTGGCGAATTTTTCCAGATGTTTTTTTTCTTTTTGGGGGGAGGCCGAATCTAGATGATCATATCTCCAGCAAATGGGGGGTCGTTTTTCACAATGACGCTGGAAGAATTCTCTTCACCAGAAGTTGTTGATGGTCACATGAGCAATGAACAAAAGCCCGCTGGTTGTCTAGGGAAAATGGGGGATCAAAAACTACCCAGTTATGTGGGGAATGTTCCATACACCATTATAAGGACCCCTATTTAAAAAACTTGTATTTCATGGAAAGTAAGGCTATTGGCTCTGATTCTACCAGGAATTTTTGGTGGATAATTGTTTCATGTCCCTCAGAAATAAGGGCTGAATAGCCGGCCGTATTAAGGGAGACCAATGGGGAAAACCCCTGAGTGAAATAGTAGAGTTTATTTATGTTAGTTTGGAGGTGTCGTTTTTTTTTTACCACTTTCCATCGTTGTTTTACCACCTCGACGATCCGCGAACTTGAGGTCTTTGATTCCGCATTCCGCGCAAGTGTGCCTTTGGTGCAAGAAACAAGACTTGGTTTTCTTCGTTTTGTCGCCTTTTTTTTTCCAGATTTTTTTTTGGGGGGAGGGTTGGAACAAAACTGAAATGTAGGAAANTCAAAGTCCGAGGTCAAGGTGTAGGATTGGCTAAACAAATCCTTCCGTTTTTCTGGTTTTGATCAGCTAACCGTTAATTGTTGGTTTGGGGCCCGGTGGTTTGGGATTCTAAGGGTACCCTCAAGTAACAATCTTTCATTTTCGGGTTTTTTTTTGGAATCCAAACTTAAGACCACCGGGCCCCCAAACCACCACTTAAGCATTACCCTCCAGGGAACTAACATATCCCACCTTGGGAAAAGGAAAATCATCTTCAAAACTGCCTTGGAAAGGGATATGTTAGTTCCCTGGAGGTAGTTGATTTGAGGACTTTTTTGGAGATTTTCTTTGTTCGAGTTGAGTCGAGTTGACCAACTACTGAGGCCAAATGGTTTGGCATTGACATCTCTTGCTGGGAAGGCCGTCGTTTTTTTTGCCCGTTGGAGGTTTTGCCAGAAGATGAGTAATGAACAAAGGGACCAAACGGTTGTTTAGGGGATTTGTTGGGGATCCAAAACTAGCCAGTTATGTGGGGATTATTATAAACCATTACAAGGATTCCTATGAAAAAACCCAATATCTCATGGAAAGTACGGATTTTTTTGTTTTAGTGGCTCTCATGCCGGGTTTTTTTCGTGGCTTAGATATATGTTATCAAACTTCTTTTCCTTTTTCAAACATTGGATTTTTAAAACCGCAAAAAAGACATCCTTAAACCAATTGCGAACCTACAAGGTGGGCCCTGGGCCCAGTTATAAATCGAAACTCTTAGCCTCTAACTATAAGTAGGGTGAAATATCCCCAGTTACCCATTTATTTTCGGCCATTTATAAGGGCTATTTCACTCTAATCTATACTGGTAGGGGCCCACTTTGCATCAGTTTTGCTTTTATTTTTGGTTCCTGCTTCCATGTTTTTTTTTGTTAGGTATGGCGTTGCAGGTGCCTTGGTCGGTGAAGTTGTGACAATCGGTCAACTTGAGTGGCGGTGATGTTGAGAAAAATTCAGAAACATGGGGGAAGACGAAAAATCCAAACTAACATAGCAATGGAAAATGGACCCTTTGAAGATGTATCTCCTAGTAAAAATGGTGATTTTCCATTGCCACGTTTGTTTCCTAGAGGGTATCTGCCTGGCCCTTGGTAGGGGTTTAGGCGAATGAATCCAAATCATAACCATGTCACAACTTCATTCCCTCATTCCCTTCTGTAACTGGCACAGCCAGTTATTTGATGAGCATATTTTTCAAAGGCGTGGTTGAACGCAGCCTATATTATATACTTCTCCAAGATGAAAAAGTAAACTGCAGTTTCAAACTCAATCTCAAATTGATGCTTTTGCGATGAGAACCTTTTTGTTTTTTCCAGGCATAGCTTAGCTTATTTTTTTTGCGGGGGAAGTTCTCCCCCAGCCATGCATTTTCGTGACAACACAACATGGTGGTTTTTTGCATCCAAAAGGTTGATTGTATTCAGATATACCCTTTGGTAAACTAACATAGCTGGCTGGAAAATCCCCGTTTTCAATAGGGAATATATCTTCAAAAGGTCCATTTTCTATTGCCATGTTACTTTACCAAAGGGTATATATCCCAAGATGGCCAGATAGAAAGGTATGAGACCAATGGCCTGGCTGGAAAATGCCAAAAAAAATCGTCAAATGATGGGATGTATTGTAGGGTATATCAACAGTACATCATTCTGGTCAAATTAGCTCGCGACTTCACACGAGTTTTCATCCCAAATGGTGGGGAATAGTAAGGGACATCCCCTTAATTCAGGGAAATTTGGGTTGGTGAAATATTATAATTTGGGGAGATTGATGTAAAAAAAGGGCCAACTATTGGTTGAATGGCATTTTGTGATTGCTTATTTGGGCCATAAAGGCTTAACTTCCTGCCGACCCACAGAAGGCTGATAATGAAACTATCCAAGATCTATTTTTCCGGATGAATTTCATGCGGAAAGAAAGGAAAAAACAATGGCGAGAAAGATAAACTTCAATTAAATGCTGAAATTCTATGGCTGGTATTTTTCCATATATCATATCATTTTTCTTTATTCCGAAATTCAGATACAGTAGGTGTAATTTTTGGCTCTCAACACATTTCCAAGCTTTCCAAGTATCTGTGGTGATTTCTTCCTGTCACTCATCCAAAAAAAGCATCATGGGTTCCCCGTTAGGATTTTCCGTTGGGTTTCCCGTTGAGGCAAGCCGCAAATATTTCGGCTGCGTGCCGCCATGCTACTCGTCGTAGCCGGTTCATCGCGGCCAAAATAGCCGCCGAATGGCCCAATAAAAACCATCGTCGAAGGCGATGTAGTATTGTTTGCCAACAAGTCATTTGAATAGCGCGAAACCTACGGTTGATGGTTCAGAAATCTTGCACCAGTAGATATGGTAAACATCCTATTATTTACAGGGTTTATACACCCCAGCTGGTGCAGGATTTCTTCCATCAACAGTCTGACAGCTCGCTAAATAAACACTGGAAAAAGTGGAAAAGGAGTGCTCGTGAGTCAGTGAGATATCAAAGGAAAAATTGAAGCTTCAATTGTTTTTTGCAGTGTGAATTTCTGGAAGTCTTCGGTTTTGCCGCCAATTTTTTTAGAAACAAAAAACTGTGGTCAACATGATCACCAGTGGCAATTCTGCTTTTGCTGTTTGGATGACTAATCATGACAAATCCCCCCGAAAACTAACATGACATACATGGAAAATCACCATTTTTGATGGATGATACATCGACTCAAATAGTTATTTTTTGTAGCCAGTCATGTTAGTTTTCTGGGGCCTGGCCCAGCCTGAAAGCTCCATCATTGAAGAAAATCCGTGCTTTTTCATGCTGAGTCTTAACCATTTATAAAAATAAATATTCCCGAATGACCTCGTCAAAAAAAGGTCATATTTCGCGGGGTTGGCAGGTGGGGCAGGTGGGGCCCCCTCAGAGATTCCCATGGACTCCCATGGACTTTTTGACTTTTTGCTGCAGCCGTGTTCAAGCAGAGAGAATAGGCCCGAGGCTCTTTTAACCCTTTTGTTTTGTGATCATGCAATTCTTGCGCTATTTGGCAGCAGTGTGCTTGGCATCGGTGACTTCCCTTTCTCTGCAGGGATGCAGCAGTGAGACCAGCACAGAAACCACAGCGGAGACTGCTACGGCGACCATGACAACGACTCTGACTATGACCATGACAACGACGATGACGTCCACGGTGACCACTGTCGCCCGCTGAGCAGCAACATTGATCAGCAGATGGGAATGCCTCAACTGCCCCTACCCAAAAGGGGGCTTTAATTCATGCAAAAGGGGCCTTAAATGAAAATTTGAAATATGAATAATTATGATACATCACAACTTGTACTTTCCAGGTTTGGTTCAAAGCTTGGAGTTGTTGGCAGTTTGTGTGTTGGCCCAACATGGACTCCACACCGAAGTGGTGGAAGTTTCGTTTTCGAGTCTTCGCTGGCCAATGCATCGGCCACGAATCGCCTGTACTCGCAGAAAAATATTTCGGCTGCGTCCCGCCATGCTACTCGTACTAGCCTCGTAATAGCATGGCGGGACGCAGCCGAAATAGCCGCCGAATGGGCCCAATAGAAACCATCGTCGAAGGCGATGTAGTATTGTTTGCCAACAAGTCATTTGAATAGCGCCAAACCTACTGTTGATGGTTTAGAAATCTTGCACCAGTAAATATGGTAAACATCCTATTATCTACAGGGTTTATACATCCCAGCTGGTGCAGGATTTCTTCCATCAACAGTCTGACAGCTCAGGTGCTAAACACTGGAAAAAGTGGAAAAGGAGTGCTCGTGAGTCAGTGAGATATCAAGGACAAATTGTTTTTGCAGTGTGAATTTCTGGAAGTCTTCGGTTCTGCCGCCATTTTTTTTTTGAAACAAAAAACTGTGGTTAACATGATCACCAGTGGCAATTCTGCTTTTGCTGTTAGGATGACTAATCATGACAAATCCCCCCGAAAACTAACATGCCATATTTGGAACATCACCATTCTTGATGGATGATACATCGACTCAAATAGTTCCTGAGTTCATTTATTATTAGTTTTTTATTTGTTTATTTATATAATTATTATTAGCTTATTTTATTCTTATAATGATATTATTTTTGATTTTTATAATTTTGTTTATTGTGGTGTTTATGGGGTGGTAATATTGTAATAATGATTATTTTTTTAATAGTTAATATAATGAT
>DF242921.1:15000-22943 GCA_000507305.1 Breviolum minutum Mf 1.05b.01 | reverse complement strand
GGGGGGGGGGCCAGGAACGTGCAACGCGCACCCATATATATATATAAATATGAACACGTATATCCTTATCATAAATCATATACTTACAATGAGTTACACAATATCACACATACTTTTTCCTCAGATGCTCAAGTTGAGGCTTTCTGGTGGATGCCGCCTTGTCTCCAGCCAAGGGCTCAGACAATGAATCTAACCTCAACTTGCAGAGAAATTAAAAACTGCTCAGATATCCAACAAATGATAGATGTTGATAGATGATAATAGATGATGATAGACGTTGATAGATGATGAAGGTCACTTGCAAAGACTTGCTGGTAGAATAATGTAAAAATGTCAACTGACTGGGTTCATGACTGGTTCGGCTCGATTGGCCTCGGCTGACTCTTCGTTGAAATCTATAAGTTGTTTATAGATCTTCCGTGAAGATCACTGTCTGAGTCACTCCTGAGCTATCTAAAAAAAACACGTTTGGACATAGGATTATCGGATCCTCTTTGAATTTGTTTTCAAGGTCCTTTGAGTTTCCATGTGCAATCTCCCATTTCTGCCACGTTTTCCCAATCCATCTCTGAGGGGCTCAATGACTGCCAGGGCAGTTGCGATCTTCTCCATGGCAGTGCCAACTACCTTAGCTGCAAACCGCTGATGGCTTTTGGAGGAATCGGTTGGTCCAACCTCTCAACGGAACCTCCAGACTGAGCTAAGGGGCCATGGTAGTTGCCAGCACTATTGAGATTGTAGTGGTGACCAACCTCATGAGTTTGGCACATGGAGCCAGCCCTTATGTACTAACCCTCCAGAAATTACATTATTTTTTTTCGGAGAAATTATGATTGGATTCCTGAATAGCTGGATTTAGCAGAAAACTGGTGATGATATTATTCTGGATTGTTCTGGTTGAAGAAGCCAAAAGCTTCTCTTGTCAAACGAACTAATTCAGTGCAAGCAAACTGGACATGAAATTCATAGCAGATTTTTCTCAATTCTCACAAACCTCGTGTGTTTAATGCTTTTTTAAAAAAATACAAGAAGAAACGAACCACACAACTGGAAGAAACTTCTCAGGCTTTCCGGCAGGTCGCTATTCTGACCTGGTCCAATGTGGATTGATTTGTGCAAGCGACCAAATGTATTGAGCAGTTGGGGTACTTATACTAATCCCTCTTAGGGAGTACAGTATGAATTTGATCCATTATAAGAACTGATATCAACCCACTATTCATACTATGACTATATACTTAAAAAAAGGGTCACGATATCACTAAGCCTTCGCAAAATACTAAGGACTTGACACGCTTCACTGCCCCTAAGGTATTCCCTACCTGAGGAGCTGAGGCTGTCACAGGGCAAATGCGATGCTTCATAGACACTTTGGCACTTGAATATGGAAATCTTATTAATGACTTCTCCGTGTTGTCATTTGTCCCTAAACGTTACCATGAAGTGAATCTAGTGCTTCTCCCATGCTGATCACGTCCTTTTCCACTGTTTCTCTGGTCTGAGTGGGGATGGTTTTTGCAACTCCCCTCACAACAGCGACAAAGAGCATCCTACCAAGGACACACGTGAAATTTTGGTAGGGCATCTCTCAAAAAGCCAGTGGACGATGCAAAGACCCAGTTCTTTTATCCCAGTTTTATGGGCATCTATTTTTAGGCGATGAACTGCAATGACTGGGTTCCAACAGGATACACCAACGCCTGGAGTGTTTTCTTCATTTCCCTACCCTCTGTCACCCTACGGCCCCACAAATTGCAAAGGGTGGTAAATGGCCCATGTTGCAGGAAAACGGCTAACCTCCCACCACCTGTTGAGACATGCCCTGCCGGACTTTCGTGGAGAAGTTACTCTCATCACATCTGACTGGTGTCCATCCAAACTCATCCGAGGAATCTCTAAAATTTTGCAAGGATGTGCCACAAAGGACTTGGATGTTTGGGAGAATAATACCAAGTTTACCCCTCTTTGATGTTTTTTCATATGTAAATTACGATCCCAGAGTTGGCTTTTCACAGAAGCTTCGTTTGGATGGCCTACCTTGAAATCTGGCCACAAATTTCCACCCCTCCGCTGCCCCTTTGTCTGCTTGAGGATCGACAAATCTATAGTGAAAGCCTAACCCTGCCACTTTCTATCATCCTTATGGGACAGTTGAAAAGTCAACAGAAATAAGGTACGTGACTACCGTACTGTTGATGGAAGAACTCCTGCACCACTTGATAGGTGGTTCATCCCATTATTTGCAGGGTTTTACATCCCAGGTGGTGCAGGATTTCTTCCATCAACAGCATGTTTTGGCAGAAAGAAAAAGGTTGCATTCACGAGTCCACGCAAAACATTTGTCTATCTTGGCAGCAATTCGCACTGCGAAGAAGCGCATTGTAGTCGATTTTGTCGGCTTGTGAAGACTCAACTTGTTGCAACTTGACAAGCACGGGATCTCTGCAAATATAGTAACATTCAAGAGATTTTGTTCATCAATTAACAAAGACGTTTGCAGTTGTCGATTTCTTGAGAAAACTTTAAGATACGCGACAACTGATTCCGAATATGTCATGTAGTAAGTCATTTGCATATAAATAATAAGTCTTTAGCATCCAGCAGACAAGAAGGCAGTGAATAGAATCCTCTCAGCACAGGAGAAAAAACTCGAACCTTCTGAGCTCCTGATGCACTGTACATTTCCTCCAAATTCGGGAGCCAACCAACTTATCGGCCTGGGATATGCTGGGAATTCCCAATGAATCCAATGAGTTGTGTTCGGAAAGGATGAATTTACGAAACATTTCCCCAATCAAAAAGTCTAACACACAAATACACAGAAGAGACTTATGGATTCATTTCGGGATGCTTACCGCACCCAGTCACCAGCAACGGGGGGGGGGGTCCCTAAGAATCCACATCTGACGACAGGCGATTTTGGGGACGTGCCCAACGGCATCGCCACAAGAGGCCCCTTCACATCCTGACGAGTCAGTAGTGGATGTCGACACCCTAAGGTACATTGATGAGGTCTTTTCGAATCCGCTCAGCAGAACGCACTCACTGCTGAAACGGGGACCAAACAAGCTGCCTTTACTAGGCCCGAAGTATGCTGAAAGCCATCCTGTGGTTCTTGACTCACAGAAAGAACACTGTCACGATGTACTCTCAAAGAGGTTTCCTTATTTTCAATCGCTGCTGCCATAATTCCTGTCAAATAGATGTCCATCACTGATAATCTGCACAAACCATTTGTAGGTTTAACTGTGGCATATAAACGTGGGGTGGTACTGGCACTCTGTTGACTTCAGAAAGTATTGACTCTAACAATTGGACTGTCGGCAAGTCTTTTGCATGCACTGATGATAAAAAATGCAGTATCTTGACATATCTTGACAAGTTTTGACACGTTTGACATGTGAAGACATGCTTTGACAGTATGTGCAGTGGGGGTTGCCCATATAAAGCAGCCTTTTCCAAGTCTTCCACAGAGAAAGCAAGTTCGAATCTTCGTTCATCGTTTAATACGAGACTCGCTGGTACGGTCTGATCTTCTCAGCGGTTTCTTAGCCTCTCTGCTCATTAGTGACTTAGATCATCTAGCGTTGTGGCATCAACTGCACGTGCCCGTAGTTGTATGTATTCATTAATGATAAATAATGATAACATATAAAATCAAGGTCGAAAAAATTGGGAATATTATAGAATGCCAATGTGGAACTACAACTACCATGAAATTCTCTTCAGGAAAATAACAAAAAAGTACCAACCTTAGGCGTTTCCTGCATGATGATTGTCACTCAAGGACTCAAGAAAGCCACGGGGCTTTCATGACAGATCAGTCAGTGTACATCATTGAAGTGGCATCTCGCTTTCGTTGCCCATCACCATCTCCCATTTCTCTGATGCTTCGTCATTGCACATCAGATTGGGAATCCCTTGGACCTAGTGGCCAAAATGTTCCACACAATGGTGAGGCAGGCTGGATAAAAAATGTTCCAAGGTCCTTCAACTTCAGATCAACTGCTTTTATACCTGAATTCACTGATTTCAAAACTGACCACCTAGGCTACCTAGAAAACTTCTTCTAATCCAGTCTCATCTCATAAAAATGCTGCAGAGATCCGCCACTTGCTGGCAAGGTGCCATAGAAACAAACTTGGAATCGGCGGTGGCACTGAGGGCAGAGCGTGCTTCCAAACGGAGATGAGGGGAGGGCCAAATTACTTTTAATCATGAAAATCCATACTACAATCCAGGTCCTTTTGCCTACAGTACTATAGTGACTCTAGGTACATACACTGCTTGGCATCCAATGAAGTTGCATTGAAGCTTGTATGAAGCACCCACCGCAAGCACCTTTCGAGAATTCCACCATTCAGGATTCAACTGGTTCTCATCAATGTCTTTCAAAAGCATCTGTCCTAGAATCCCTACATACTGAAATATACAATCCAATACTCCCCATTTAAACATCCTTTAGATTTTCCCGTGCACAAGTACTACACACAATGCGCCTGAAGAACCTTTGCCAATTTCTCAATGAATTTCTGCCTGGGCTAACTGGAGTCGAGACACCACCCCTGACAGGCCTATGAGGTACTGATATATCAGGCATGTGACAGTTTCATAGCCTGGGACTTGTTGGCGTTACTGATCAGAACAATTGGATGCTACCAGCATGCAATAGTTCCCATGGCAGTAGCTACAATTGGCATGAATGCACTGGTCACTTGTTTGACTTTCCGCAGTGAGCGGCAAATGCGCCCAGGCACTAACAGATTGGGTGGCAGCAAATGCCAGTGCACTCCAGCAAGATGCATTCAAAGAGATAAAACCTCACAGAATCCCAACTTTTTCATTGGCACGTTGGTCCAATTAGGAGAATAGATCGATGGGAATGGCAAATGTCATGTGCACCATGTTTTTTTCCACAAAGGATTTCATGAGGATTTGTTGCTCACCTCATGGCCTCATGGCCTCAGCTTTTGCCCAACAGGTCCAATAAGCCACAAGTGACTGCACCACCTGGGAGCAACCACCCTAAATCGCCAAGAAACACATCTCCAAGATCCGCGGAAAATGATCCTCATCCTGTCGAAGAGCCATCAATGGATGATTCCAGGATTGTTGCTTCCATTTTCTTGGAAAAAAAACAGGGGAACTGGGTCTCTTTTGTCACCTATGTTCTTGGATATCTTGATCTCCAATGAGTCCAGTGGCCCAACTTCAGTCCTGGATACGTTTCACATACATCACAGCCACTCCAAGGAAGATCAACCACTTCACCACCTAAGTATGAAAAAAAGAGCCCAAGATTACACTCTCATTTTTGGAGAAAGTCACTTTCATAATATGAAATAGGCAAATTCGGGTAGAAATGACATGTCATTAAATGATATAGTTACAGTTTGCTGATCTTTCCTCCTTTTGTCTCGAACTATAGGAAATCACCTTATCTTTCACACATCTGCTATCCCCTTGGGCCGCAGGACCACCCAAGAAGGACCTTGCCGGACCTGCCGCGGAGCTGATGAAACTTATGTTCCAAACATACTTTGAAGCATACGTTGCGCAATATGGTACAGTACCTGTGAAAATATGAAAATTTTGTGTACATCTACATTCATATAAGTATATCATGTATACATATATCTCTATATATACTGTACCATATTCACATAAATATATGGGTGGGGGGCGGTTTCCTGGCCCAATGGAATTTGTCTAAGAAGTTTGAGTGCAAGCACCTCAAGAGAAAGTTTATCTATGTTGCCGGATCGTTTCTTGTCAAAAGCTGCCCCCTCCAAACAGAATTCCATGACCTGAAAATCCTCGAAGTTTCGTGAACCTTGGAGTGGGTCGAGGTCGAAAACCCATGGCACCATGGTGAAAACGTAAACAAACACTGCAATCTAAGTCAACCATCCTCCCATGAAGAAAGGTGAATCAGGGCTCTTCATCTTCAAACAGAAGCGACAAATGCACTGAGATCTACCAGCTTCTGGCATCTTCTGGTCAGTTTCTAAATTACATGTCGAACTCTACCCCAACATTTCCAGACCAGCTACCCAAGACTGGACCACTTTCAAGGCCATCTGTTGTAAGGTCAACTTGGCAGCAACAGTAGCCCTGTCGGACAAACATGGACTGTTTCCAACCACTTGAGAAAAGACACAAAACTTGGAAGCGAACAAATGTGGATCCCATATGTCTTCCCTATCCCCACCTCAAGAATCCAGCCACAAGCTTGTGATCCTTCCTGAGTTCATCAAACAATCCTTTTGTGTTATGGTTCACATATCTGTTCATAAGCATCCTAACATCTAAGACATTGGTAATTTGTTTCTATGGTACCGGATCCGCCATACAATGCCGTTCATGTTTTGCCGACACTGTCAGGTCTAAGCAAGAAAAAAACAACTCTAAAAGCCATAGTGACGGTTTTCTTTCCCTTGTTGCTCCATGGGTTTGAAGGATAAAAGTCAGCAATGAACCAATGGTTGAAATTACTTTGACTGCCGGGGTGTTTCAGCTGTTTTGACTCCTTTTGGTCTGTCTTGCATTGCTGATGCCACCAAATAACCACGGCAGAAACGAAACAAGCTCTCAATGTCTCGTAGGCAATACCTCACGGACAAATCCAATGATTTTTTCGGGGATTCTTTGCTGCCGGATAGTGTTTGCTGTGTTCGCTGTAGACTTGTAAACATGGATCATAGATTGCCAACCCAAACGCTTCAAGATTTGGGGTTTGCATGGACACCCAAAATGGTCAGACAATTTGCAGTGTTTGATCCGTTTGATCCCAAATATGGGTGATTTCCTCCCCTTCGCCTGCTAAATAGACTTTTTTTTCACACACCTACAAAACCGTATACTAAAACTCTTCGTGTTCCGAGTACTTCAACTGGCGAGTTGAAGAGTCTCTCACAGCATTGACCTGCCAAGGGCACATATTTGATTTCCACACGGCACGCTGTGTTTCTATAGATGGCACCGTGATTGAAACTATCGAAGTCTGATGAATTGGTGGATTTCAACCAACAACCGAAAAACTTGCGTCACTCAACACACCATCCATCAGTATCAGCCAGGACACCAATAATAGCAGTTGTAATGACAGTGTGGCAAGCAACGTCGCAAAAATGCGCATAACAGTTCACCCATATACTGGGTTTTTCGAAGCAGCCAGAGGCGAAACCCACCTCATCGTCGAGGTTCGAGATTCAATTAGTGTAGGTGACCCAACAACCAAGACCTCTTTGGAGTTTATTGCTAAGTGGCTAACAGAAATCCACCCAAAAATGATACATACACATATACCCGCAGCACGTGCAACAGTTTTTAGTGACTTGGGCAAAAAGATGTAATGTTTCATGTCGATGTTGCCCGGCTTTGTGCTTACTTGGGGTGGAAATGTGCCAATCGAAACTGCGGCTAGGAGACATACAATGTCACCAAAGCCTTGGCTTGTAGGCACGCCACACAGCAGTGAATTGAAGGCTTCTCTCCGTTTCAAGAGAGGAATGTGAGTAATGTAAGTCAAATATGAGATATGATTCAGGCATATCTACATTTATATGTATATCTATATTCATATCTATATCTATATCTACGTATACAGTATCTATTTCTATAGTCTGTATCTCTGGTCTATATCTCTAGTCTATATCTATGGTCTATATCGATAGCCTATATCGATAGTCTACTGTATATCTATAGTCTCATCTACAGTCTATATCTATAGTCTATATCTATAGTCTATATCGATAGTCTATATTGAGAGTCTATATCGATAGCCTATATCGATAGTCTATATTGAGAGTCTACATCTATAGTCTACATCTAAAGTCTACATCTATCTATAGTCTACATCTATATGTACAGCATGTATAGATATACATACATACATATATATATATACAGTATATATATATATGTACAGTATATTCATCGAT
>DF242921.1:0-10000 GCA_000507305.1 Breviolum minutum Mf 1.05b.01 | reverse complement strand
ATATATATATATATATGTATATCCCATTGTATACCTATGAATATGTATGTATATTTAGTGAGAATGACAATGATGATGAGGATAATGCAAATGAAGATGATGATGATGATGATGATGGTGATGATGGTGATGATGATGATGATGATGGTGGTGGTGGTGGTGGTGGTGGTGGTGGTGGTGATTGTGGTGGTGGTGATGATGATGATGTTGATGATCATGATCATGATGATCATGATCATGATCATGATGATCATGATGATGACATCGCATGGGACTGCACAAATGCGAAAGTCAATCTCACTGTCGATCCTGTGCATCAGTGAAACTTTTGAGCAAACACCATAAAATCAAACTTACCATCAAAAATAGCAATGGCCATGATGGATGTCATTGAAGTCACCATTGATGTTTGAGACATCTCCAAATTTTGATCCAAAACACTTCATTCACATTGGTTTTCCATAAACCAATCACATCCAATCGCCCAATCCTTCGGCAATTCATCAATTGTTTACATTGTATCGAAGTTAATTTCTTCATCAATAAGGCTAATTGTCATTTCTGGCCAACAAAACATCTTGGCTCATTTCAAGTCGAAAAGTGTGGTGGCGCCTGCGGCAAATGTTCAACAAGACAGACAAAGGAAAAACCTCATTGGTTTCGTTGGTCACATTAGGCTGCTGATTTGAAGCATGTAAACTTTCCTGAGAACCAGGGATGGATTGCTTCACTCCTTGGATTATGTTGGGTTTATACAAGTTTAAATCTGTTCACTCTGAAACTGTAGATGACTTTCTGATTGCATAGACACATCGGAAACAACACTTGCAAACTATTGAGGACGCGGCATGCGCAGCCCGCGCCACCGTGATGGCCACTAAAGCAAAGAGGATGCAGCCACCATGCCAATGAAAACGGCCCAGCCTATAAGCAAAAACAGTAAAACAAATGTTTGGAACTTCCCAAAAATTGATTGTTTGTACAGTAGATGATGTTTCAACAAGTGGAAAATTGGTGGTTTGGATTGGCGCTTTGGGATTCTAGGGGTACAAAATAAGCAGCAATCCTTTTCATAAGGGGATCCCAGGAATCCAAAGCACCAAGCCAAACCAATTAACCATTAACCATTAGCTGAATGTTTCTTTTTTATATATTCAGGTTCCAGTTTTTTTTTCTCTGTAATACCCATTCGTGACCAGGGATTTGGTCAGTAATGCTACAATCATCCACGTTTTGGTGTCACTCAAAATCTGGCCATACCACAACAAAGCTAGTGAATGACTTTGACAAGGCCCAGGCGATAATGCAGCAACCACACCCAGGTACACAAAGACACCAGCCCTTGGCGACTCAGTGCAGATCAATTTCAATTTTGAGGTGAAATGTGGGAGATTCCATTTATCCATGTCTGTTTCTGTATTGTTGTTATTTGCACTACACTCCAGTAAACCAACATTAGCAATACGAACATGAACCCTTGTGAAGATGGTATTTCCTATTGAAAATGGGGTAAATTCCATTGCTATGTTACTTTTGCCAAAGGGTATATTTCTATACCAATTTGCGAATTTGTCACTTCGACAGGCTCTGGATCCAAGACACTCAGCCAGCTTCGCCATGGTGCCAAAAATCACTTTGGATGCCACCTTCGTCGACATGACGAGGTGGCATTTCTTGGCTTCTGGGGTGAACTCAAAAATGGTGTTATCTACATACACTGCAAATTACATTACCTACAGAAAACGATCAACTAGATGTATATAGTATGGGACATTAAATGCATTTAAATGCTTTCTTGTAATCACAAGCGAGTGACCTTTGTGTTGCGTGTCCAGTGCGCGGGCCTTTGTTCTTTCATGAAGCCAACGTATCATATGTGTCCCAGGTGCAATTTCGTTAGCTCATCCAGCCATCAATCAGAACATCTCTCAGCAATTGACTAACAAATAGTACCCCTCTGTGTCTCTTGGGCTGCGCTGGGGGCAGTAATTCATGCATTTCTTTAGGTCCGTGCATCTACTTGCATTTGTTTGCACTTACTTGCCATCAAATGCCACAAGTCACGAATCCCCACAATCTGCCAGACCAAACACGAAATATTTAAGCAAGGCAACAAACTACCTGGAAATCCATCTTCACAAATATTGCTGCCTTAGATGGCTCCGAGAGATTGTACCAGTTGTAGTGTGCCAAAACCACTCCTTAGCTGCACTGTGCTGGCGTTCACTTCTTCTCATGGAACACATCTTGAAATATCCTGGAAACCTTGCAAGTAACCAGGTAACATCTAGAAAACCACCAAGGGCCTCACCAAAGCAAAACAGGGCAGTAATGCCACTCAGACCTTAAAGGGCTGACGACAAAAAACATCTGTGCTTTGTCGCAATATTTTACAAGTTCTATTCAGTAGGTTTCTCTAGTGTTTAGTGATCTCTTTGGCTTAGTCTTATTTTTATCTTAATATTGGCTCATTCATTTGAACCATGTTCATCCATGCTCTAGAATCTTGACAAACTGTTCAAATCCAGAAATGATCATCACGCCTTTAACGCAGGGATTCTTTAGGATTGCTACTAGGCCACCCTATCAAAGCAGGAACAGCATTTTTCATAGCTGCTGCGCGACCAAAAAGCTGCGTGACGGCAAACGTGAGATATGCACCTGGCAACAAAGACCCAAATATTGGACCCCAAAAACCACCCCCAAAACAAAGGACCTAACAAGTTGGATGGATATTTGGATGGATGTTGGACAATTTTCCCGAAATTTGTTATGGTTTCGGTGGGATGGACGATGTGAAAATCATGAATTTCTACAAAAAAGCTTGGGTGCCAATTTTTTTTTCAGACTCAGGCAGGCAGGCCTAGGAACATGCCAGCGATCTCGTAGTCAGGAAACCTGAGCCACAAGGCTTTACGAATTCACCTCAACCAACCAAAACTTGCCATTTAGCAAAGGCAAAAACACACGTTTTCGTTGGGGTGCATTTTTATGTCATGGAGTTCTCAAAAAAAAAAAGTCTCCCCAAAAAAATCCCTCGAGATTTTTTTGGGGAAATTTTTATGGGAAAAAAACACCGTGGGTTTTGGTTACACGACTTGATTTGACTCCAACTTCAAAGGTCCAAACCTCGCCAGGTCATTGGAAGAGCAAAAACACCATGAGAGCATGGCACCAGCCTTGGAGTCAGAGCTCTGCAGCTTTACCAGATATGGATCTCTGTCTGTCCATAAATGACCCAATAGATACCTATGGAAACATTGGAAACCTAAGTGACTTGATGAAGTTGATTGAAGTGGTAAGTGGTGCTACATTTCTTCAATGTCATCTGGGTGGGTGGCAGCCAGTCCCATCAGCGCTGAACCGATCAACACGATGCCTCAGCTCTTGAAACTCATTGATGTTGGTGGAATCTTAATCCCAACAACTCAAGACAAAGGATTTTAGTCAAACATATTGGACCTCCTTAAAGCAGTTCCATCATGATCTATCACCTGCAAACACTCCAACTAGGTAAAGGCATTACATCCTTATGCAGGCCAGAATTAAGGAATCTCACTGCTATCTTGCTGTTGACAACCATTAAACTGGTTGTGTATGAAGTTCAATGCACAGTAAAGATAAGCAGGGTATACACTTCATTGAGCTGCTCCAGGCATTCAGGTACAGTCAACTTCCAACACAGGCTCGGTCCCATATCTGAGCATCCCATCCAAAGTGACCAAGAATACCCATACTGATCAGCCTCATTTGAACTCGATCTTATAAGAAGCAGTAGGAAAAATAGCAAAAAAACAAAAAAAGGTTCAGTTCATGGGTGTGGTTTGAGAAGGTATCATCTGACACTGAATTGTTTGAGACACAATGAGAATAGCAGACCAAACTTTGGAAACAAACAAGATGCATGCTACATGCAGGATCCACTTGGTCCATCACAATTCATTTGTCTGGCAAATCTATCAAACAGGTCATCACACTTCTCCTCTATCACGTAGCGTGACTAGCTGGATAGAAGCCACAATTAGAGAGCTTAGAGGCTGTAGGAGCCATCAGGTACAGTACAAGTTGTGGTTCAAAATAATCTGTGTTGAGAGCGCTCCAAAAGATTCCTCCGCATGTGATCAGCTCGTCACTCACCATTGAAACTTGCCTCCCGGCTTCTTCCTGTATCCTTTTTCATGATGTACACTTACACAATAAACACAATTCCTATCAGTTCTATTGGATTCTCTGTCTCAAGCACAGGTTGAACAATGAGCTTTGTAGATCCAAAACCAAGCTATGATACTGTTCTAGGTCAAAAGAAACTTCCCAAACATCAACCAATGTGTTGTGAATTAGTGGAAGGAATGAGGGTTTTTAAATCCATTGTTTCAACACCTACGTCAATAATTGGAATGAGACCATAAACCTATCAACAGCACTCTCAAACAACTCTCAGCTCAACTTCCCACTCTCAGCTCAGGGAGTTCTACCTCGGCTCCTCCTCATGCATATGGTGTGTCAACCTGTTAGCAACGTTGGTCGATTTCGGAACATGCCTGGAAATGATCATTGGTGGAAAAGTTGTCAAAATATGTATATATATATATATATATGTATGTTATATTGCCTTTGAAATGGTCTTGATGTGAGACTTCTCAAAGTAGCTTACCTTTTTAAGCCGATGTCCAAGGCCAGGCGTCTATCCAACGGGGCCACGTATCATTGAAGCCGGGCAGGTGAAACAAAAAGTGGCAAGTTGGTGGGTTGAGATGTTCAATCTACGGAGGAAAAGGGACAGTGGACACTAATCTTATTCACTGACTCAAATCCATGTCAGGTTGTAATGGTCGCAAAATTTATCTGACGCTGCCACCCAGCTCTACCCAGACTTGCAAGGGTTCACAGAATCCGTTAAAGGAATGTGACATCGGCAGTATCCCTCTTTCTAGGATCCGGTCATCCCTTTTAGCAGGCTCCCGGACGTGGAGAATAAAACAATGGCCACTGCATCGTTGAGCACTGACTCACCTGAGCAAGAAACAGTGTGATAGCGGCAAAATACCAAAGCTTTGTTGTCCTCAGACCAAACCCCTGAATGATTCAATTTCAAAATGTGCCTCGCTCAGCCTTCCTTTTATGTGTCACTCCTGGCAAGTTTTTTTGCAACCCACAGCGTCCAATTGAGATCTGGGATCATAGCCATTGATCAAAGAATGCAGAAGGGGATCGGTGCGGAACCTGTCAGGTGATAGAGTGAAGGCATTCATTATTTTGGATGGGTACATTTTGCATGGAAGGGTCTCGCCGCAGAGATCCAGAAAGAAAAAACCTTAAAGGCGTAACTTTTCTTATTTGTAGCATAGCGATTTCAGCCTTGCAACTTCTTCGAATTTCGAGTGTCCGGTCAAACTATTTATGACGTGCAAACAAGCCATACAATAGAATCTTAGGATGCTCCTGTCGGTTCGGATATGGACATAATTATAGAAAATGAAATATATAAATAATACATAATATCATGTCTGTATATATATATATACAAATTCCCATTTTGAATACTTATATATATATATATAAATATATATATATATANATTTATTTATACTATATATATATATAATAATATATATATATATGGGGCAAGGCTTTTTTTGTACTTGTTTGGGTTCCTTCTTGAACCTTCCTAATGCGGGCTTCATTTTGAACTTTTCCAAGGGCTTCCTGTCGACCCTTTCCGCAACCAACTAGAAGGTGCGACGAACAGCTTCAAATAATGCTAGCATCACACAACCGAGCCTGACTGCAAAAAATGTGTTTTCCTTTGGCTCGGCAAAGCCATCTTTTTGATAGCAGAAAGCTAAAGTAGAACTCCATTTTGGCTTCTTTGGGTCCATAGTACTAGGCTATGTGTGGAACAATTCGGAATTCAACAAAGATTCATTGCTCCGACTAGGTCTGAACCTTCTTAGTCATGTTTTAACCTCACATGAACTGGCCCCAGCCAAATCTTTCAAGTAGATAAGGCCACAGTGTGTCGCTAGAAGTCATCTTCAAACATTACAACTAAAATGTTCACACGTCATCCCGTTACTATATGGTCCGCCCAGCAGCACAAGCACTAGGAGGTTACTTTTTTCACGTTCGCGTTGGACCTCTTCCATGCATCGTCCATTTCCAGTAAGCCAAGGCCGCTTCGCAAAATTTCACTCAGAACCTTTCATCCCTTCACACTGGACACACCCACAAAAACATACTCTGCCCTCCTGGCAGACTTGTGTCTGCTGCCTCTGCTTCTTTTCAGTTCCTAGAACTAATACAATACCTAGCCTTAGCATAAACGTCAAAAGCTGGTATTTGTTGTTGTTGTTGTTGTTGTTGTTGTTGTTGTTGTCGTTGTCGTCGTCGTCGTCGTCGTCGTCGTCGTCGTCGTCGTGGTTGTTGTTGTTGTTGTTGTTGATGTTGTTGTTGTTGTTGTTGTTGTTGTGGGTGTCGTTGTTGTTGATGTTGTTGTTGATGATCTTGGTTGCTTGTTGCTTGTTGCTTCTTGTTTGTTAGGTTTGTTGTTTGGCGTTTGTTGTTATTGTTTGTTGGGGTTTGTTGTTTGTTCTGGTAGACGGTTGTTGTTTGTTGTGGTGTTGGTTTCTTGTTCATTGTTCGTTGGTTCTTTTGTTGTTTGTTGCTGTTGCTGTTGGTGTTGTTGACAAGACAGTTGTTGTTGGTGCTGTCTGCAGTTTACATTATTGCGTGCTAGAATCTCCTCTCTCGCGCCTTCTCTGCCATGGCTGCATCCGTCCAGCCATGCCACCAATCATTCCAAGCACTCCTGCTGAAAGCACGTTCGCAGCTTCTTCCGGCAACCACAGTTGATGACAGAACTCCCGCTTCAATCTTGTAACATTTTGCGCAGGGTTCAGACTTGAGATATTAGACCCCCATGAGTTCAACCATAGGCAACATTCTCGGCCCAAAGTGTCTCCTTTCTGTCCTTGCCTGCCACATTTTGTCTGCCCACCAATCTGTATTCCTGGACGCAAGCACTATCAATACATCGTTTACCGCCAACCCGAGACGCAAGGCAGCGTTCGCCCAAGTCATGACTATTCTCTGCTACCGGATCCTTTAATGAAAAAATACACTTTGCCATTGGCATTCCTACTTGGGCAACCGAGTAATTCATTTCAAGCTGCACTAACTCACATGCAGTTGAAGTACAAACTATGCCATGATCTATTCTAGGAAATATCCGGCGGTGACATAAACATCGTCGCCAAAAAGGCAATGCAGAAAAGTGACTCCGATGTTGGTGTCGCGTTTTGTTTCTCCCCAGATGCGGCACTTGTCGCTGCTTCCTTAGATTTGGACAGTCACGTTTACCGCGCCAAAACCTCATTGCCATCCCAGAAGCATTGTGACAAGTATGAGGCCATAGGGCTTTTGCACAGCCAGGACGCTCCTTCTCCCCAACTCGTAAACTTCTCAGGTTATGATGCGATCACGCTCCAACCATCGAATGTACCAGAACCCAAATAAAATCAAGATATTATTTATCTAAACTAGATGATTCTCATGGGTGCCACCAAACAAGCAATGAACAACGAAGACTACACGTCCAAACCGTCATGGCAATCTCATGCAATCTCTACCCTGGACGTTACCACTGTGTCAGAAAGCCCATCGGGTCGAGGCTTGGCTTCGAACTTGTGTTACATCAGCTGGCCTTTTCCCATGCTGACTAATGCTTTCCAAGACATGTCATAGAGCAAAGCTTAGGTAAATGTAACGAATTGGAATATACGTGTCTCAGCTACGCCGACAAAACATGACAAGAGGCCATCCACTACTAGACCAGTCGCCCCGCATGAAGCGGCGCCGGAAGTTAAAAAAATAAAGTGTATAGAAACCGAGCCAGAAGAAAACTGCGCCTACAGCCATTGATTGCCACTTGTTGCACACTTTGCCATCGATTTCGCACGCGCCCTTTTTGTTAACACCGTCACGGAAGAGCAACGCAAGCTACATGAGTTACGGCTACAGGTACAGGCGCAATAGTACAAAGTACTACAAAATACTACTCCCTACTGCTCCGTACTACAAAATGCTACATCGCTACTACTCCGTACGACATAATACTACTTCCTACTGCTCCGTACCAGTCTCAACTACAAAGCACTACACACTACGACTCTGAACCACAAAGTCCTACTCCGTACTACAGACTGCTACATAGTACTACGTGCACTACTCGGTACTACAAGTATTACACCCATACTACTCCGTACTACAACGCGCTACTCTAGTACTAAAGTACTTCCAAAATCCTACATTGACACCTTGCTCGCAAGCCCCGCAGGAGATTCTTTGCATCTGATTGGGACCTTTGGCCTGCACCATTCAATTGGACCAAATGCATATATGAACACAATCTTTGAGCCTGTTGTGAAAAATTCAAAAGCTTGACCAAGACCTGTCGGCGCGGATTTTTTTCAAAATCTAAGGTTTGCAATCTACAGCTATTTGGCAAGCCTCGCTCCATAGATAAAACTTACCACTTCATGTCGCTGAGTGCTTTCCACTAAGACTAAAGTAATGACGCTCCACCAGCACTGTATTTTGCTCGCGGGTTTGTTTTTATCCAAGTCACGATCTGCCCCTGTGTCCAGCTCGGATTTTTCACCTCAGCAGGCCACTTAGTCTAGACGGTGAAGGGCGAAGGGTTTGCAGGAATACAGTGACCTTGCTGCTTAACAAAAATTTGAACTCGCGTTTCTTGTCAAGCAGATGCAAACAAATCACATGGTTTTAATCTTATTTCCCTTTGCTTTACCTTTCCAGTAGCGTTCTGTGCCTCATCGGGCATATGATCGGCCACAACGATTCGAACCATGGGTTCCATACGGTTATGTAATTTACTCCTAGCCACTACCAAACCCTGCAATCTGCTCTGCGGTACCCAATAATTAGGCGGATCCGGAAGCTCAAATAAACCTTAGGCCAAGGCCGTGCAGATTGCTTTTGACATCGCAGATTCTGAAACGTTACTGATTCCATTCTGATCTAGCCTTCTTTTCAACCGTCACAAGCATTCACTTGCCGCCAGAAAATTGCCAATGTTACATACAACGGAAATATGTTCCAGTCTAGAAGGCTTCTACCTCACGCTGAAGCGCTTTCTGCCACACACCATTGCCATCCAAGGTGCTTCTCGTGATTTGATAGTGTTAATCCACACGGACTGAATAAACAAACATGATGTGCTGATACGCTTTCGAGTCTTCATACAGCGCCTTTTCTCCTAAGGAGAATGCCATGGCGTCGTAACTTGCGGCCGCTCTTGTTTCCACATGTCATTGCAACTTGTACTGTAGCAATGTGAACCTGCGGGTCAAAAGCAAATGATTTCTGTGCCACGTCTCCTGCCAACACATGATATGGCGGACTTGTACTTCGCATAAGCTCGAGAAGCTGCAAACATCCAAATGCATCCCCCTGTGCATTCCCCAGGTGGAGTTGCGCACCTACAAACTAGTACCTTCAACCTAAAAGAAAAGCTGTCTAAGATAACACTCGGTTTGAAAGCGAAGGACAGTCTACAAAATCCCGTCTACAAAATGGGGTGGCTCAACCTCACCTACTTTCAAAAAAGGTGGATATCTTTTTTTTTCTTGCGCATGTACCCACCCACTTCGTAGAAGAATTCAAACGCAGGATCCAAGTTTAACCTATCTTCTATATGGTTGCATAGTTCTTCCCTTTTTCACTGCAACCTGACAACACACCGACCCGGAGGGCGCCTCCAAATCTCCAATGCAGGGCTTCCTTTCAACACCAACAGGACCAGCACCAAAAGAACCACACCACCACCACCACCACCACCACCACCACCACCACCACCAGCACAAAACATAACCAACAACAACAACAACAACAACAACAACAACAACAACAACAACAACAACAACAACAACAACAACAACAACAACAACAACAACAACAACAACAACAACAACACAACAAC
>DF242920.1:1671-48286 GCA_000507305.1 Breviolum minutum Mf 1.05b.01 | reverse complement strand
AAACGGATTTCACCCGGTATAGCAGCAAACATTTGCAGGAAGGTCCCCCATGTCCTCCCTTCGATCCAAGGATCGGATCTATCGCCATGAGTTGGTCACTTGTGGTCGCATGGGATGTTGGATCCTCAGGAAGGACCTGTGATTTGGTGGAAACCATGGTGTGACTCCAAGGCAATATGGCAAGCAATGGCAAGCACCCCAAATTCATCAGGATTTGGTGGTTGATCTGATTTCACTCTAGGAAGGAACTTTCCCAATAAACAGGAATTGGATTTAAGGGAATTGATCAAAGTTGTTTTCAGGATGCTTTGGATAGTATTTCTACAGATGCTCAGTTTGAGAGGGGTCATGGAAAGGCAACCAGGCTTTTCCTTGAGCGCCGGAATACCTCAGGTGGAGGTTACTCTACTGTTGATCTGGTGCAACATGGAAACTCTGGGAACACCTATGCCTTGAAATCCGTCAGTAAAGGCACCTTGGCAGAGCTCCAATGTCCAACTCTTCATTCGGGTTGCGCTTGCCGTGTTTCCATGGCTGGGCCGAGGCTACATTTGGCAAACCCAGATGAAGACGGCCATTGCCAATGAGAAAGATGTCTTGTACATGACCAGCTCCCCCTTCATCATCAAACTTTTTGCTTCTTGGTTCTCAACTTTCTAGAGGGAACACTGTGGAAACTTATATGCCTGCTTCTTTGGCTGCGCCATGGGTTACATATGCTTCAATAATGCTTCACCGTGTTGACCTGGAGCAGAATTGGGCAGATGATACTTGCTGATACCAAGTTCAATGACTCTAGCGATGTTTCCAGACATTCCGATTCCATCTTCTTTCGTCTCTTTCGGGGCATTTCTGGTTTGGTGCTCAGCGTTGCGTTGAGGAAACGTATAACACCCCAAAGTCCTTGTGCTTTCTGCTAGAGGTGTGGCCAATGGAAGGTGATCATGTGACGGCTTGTTTGCTTGTTGTAAATAGCATGCAGGCATGAAGTGGCTACATATGTAAGGCATTTGATGAATTGCTAGTGTTTCAAGGGTATTCGTCGCAAGACGAACTTGATGTGGAGCACGCGGCTTGTCACAGCATGAATTGCTAGCCAAAAGCCAAAGTTATGCAACAGGACTGCGTTGATGTGATGACAGGCATCCCAAGAAACAACTCCAACCCCTGCAAACTTTCTGCAACAAATCCATGTCGCCACCTTTTCCCTCTAGACTTCGACAGGCAGCGCTGGGGGGCGAGCTCTTTACTGTTTACAAGAAGCACTCCCTTTTTGGCAGCGAAGACCATGCCAGGCCAATGCCTCCATGAAAAGGATGAAAAGCGATGGGCCGTTGGACTAGTAGTTAGTAGTATAGATTTACGATTAGTTGAAAAAATCCTTAATGACGAGACGAGTCTTCTATTCGGCTTTGGTTTGCCACCTTTTTCTCCACCATCAGGATGGCCCAACAGTGGAACATTTTCCTTCCACCTGCCGCCCACCAGGTTTTATGTTGCTGGGGTGGCCTTCGCTCTCGAGCACATGCATGACCGGCGGATTGTTTACCGAGACGTCAAGCCCGAGTGTCTTGGAAGAAAAGCTGTGATGCCTGTGTCTCTTTGAAGACTAGGTAGGTTGAGGGCTCCTTGTGCTTTTGGCCTGGTCAGCTCGCCCTCACACCGTTGGGAATTCACCACCAGTGCCAGTGCAGTGTTTTTATGAGCCTGTGTGCCGAGGAACATCTTGCTGGACCACAATGGCTGCGTAAAGTTGTCAGCCACATGGCTGTATTTGTAGTCAGCCGGAATGCTTTGACCTATGACACCATCACTCATGCATTCGAACTTTCTAAGCAAAAAACCGCCTGAGTGTTGGTGTTTGGGAGCTAAGGACATGGGCTGTGCCAAGTTTGCCACAAATAGCACCTATACGGTCACTGGCACTCCAGATTACTTTGCGCCAGAGATGATCAAGGTGAATCCATGAACGCTGTGTCCATGACTCATCATCAGCACTTTCGTTAGTTTGAAGAACATCTGTTGCTACCACCTCACGTGGTATTCAATGATATGCATTACACTAAAAAAGGTTCTCCTACCATACCAAACGTCTCAACGTAGGGAAACATGTATATACCCACATTTCCCGTGAATATGGTCATTTTCGACCCAAGGTAGATAGGTAAATCTTGAATCCACACAAAGAACATCTGTTCCGCCAGGCTTGTGGGCATGACGTCAATGTCGACTGGTGGGCACTGGGTGTTTTGGTCTTCGAACTGTTGGCAGGAAAACCGCCATTTGAGTCGGCGTATCCATTTCAGAAACTCGGCTTTTATGTGAAGTTGGTTTGAAACTGGCTGAGGATCACAGTCTGGTTGATGTATTTTTGAAGTCATTATATACTGTAGTGACTGTAGTGCAGCCCGCCGAGTAGACGCTACACAGATCACAAGTTTTTCGAAGGACATTGTGATAATGTTGCTCAGGACCTTTGTGAAGATCCAGAAGGGGATAGCCCTTGAGCCGCACGGGAGATAGATTTCTTGAGGAATGACCGCAAGCCAACTCCAGGCTTTCAAACCTTTTCGCTTCGGAGAATGCAACATTGCACGACCAACTTTGGAGAATGTGAACATCTCTAAAGGATTTTAAATTCATCTAAATTCTAAAGGTTTGCCTGCTATGCTGGGCTTGCCATCGAATCTCATTGTCAGTGCGGGCTTCCAGTGTTTGGGCCAAGGAAAGAGTCAGGTTTCCGGCTCTTCTCATGGGTTCTGCAGAAGATCTGATTAAAGGGTCACTTGGCATCCATTATGATCCTTAGGATATTCTTCGAATGCTGTTCGTCTCGGGCCTTGCAGGTTGATGCGCGATGTGCCAGAGAAAAGATTGACAGCAAATGGAGGGTTGTCAAATCTCTGGAAGCAAATCTTCTATGCAGGCTTTGACCATCAGGTTGCTCTTTTGCAAGTGAGAGTTGTTTTCCGCTCGATGTGCGGGGTGTGTTCCTTGTGACGAGAAGTACAACATTGACTCATGTTGTACATTGTGCATGCCTCCCTTCATTTGCCATAGGTGCCCATGTCAGCACTTCTGCTAACAAGCATGCAGAATTTTCAAGCCTCGCCTCATGAAATGATATGAAATGTTGATTTCAAGCAACCATGCACATTCCCCGGTCTGTGGCAGGGATTATTGGAAAGATTGTTCCAAATGAGTAGGTACACGGAGTCTGGATCCGGATCCCACATTGTACAAATTACTGGACAATGTCGTTGACATATCAAGAAATATCAGGATGTGTAAAGGGTTGCATTCAACATGATAATTTTCTATTTTGTGATCTGATATGCAGTATACAATAAATTTCACACAAGTCATGCATATCGCAATTGGCATCATACTATTCAATGAATATGTTAAGTTGATAGCCTTTCCATACCCATATGCCTATGAACAGCATTCTTGCTGCTCCATGCAGCAGCCTCAAGGCGATGAAGAATTTAAGCCTGGCGCCACCGTACCACCCGCAAGTGCGTAGCAATAGGGACCTGGCCAATTTCTATTGCAATTCTGAAGCAGCTCGTCATCTTACAGTAAACTTGGGGCTTGGAGATGGGTCCATATGCGCTCATGAGATTGGATGATTCATTTTTGATAGAAGTGCCTGTGAGCACTCTGTCTTCATGTTGGGGGAAACCTGTTCATGGGCATTGTACTTGGATCTGAAGACTGGATTGAATGACAGTCAGTTGTTCGTCGGGGGCTACAGATTGCAGAAGAACCCCTCCATTTTTCTTAATGTCTTGGGTTAGCACAGAAATGTTTTTGGTCTCACTTTTTGAAAGACTGGACTGGAAGCTTTGCTAATCTGGTGAAATTCACCCAACAAAATCTAAGATCACAGTATCATCTAAAGATATCCAAATGTCGAAATCCTACACATGTCTCCGAAAGTATGAGGTTTTGGGTGTGTGGCATTTTTGTCGTCCCTTCAGGTGATTCCTCAGTTTAACATCCACTTTGCCAAGGATCACCCGCGAGAGCTGCCATACCAGGATCCTGGAAACGGATGGGATGACTTCTTTGCCAGTTGCTGAATCATTTTGGCCAGTTGATGTGACGAGTGAAGGGTGAAGTGCTGATTGGTGAAGCAGAGATAAGCAGAGTTCTTCAGGGTGAGTTTGTTAGCTACATGTAAAAAGGCGCCAATTCTTGTATTCGAATGGTAGGCGCATTTTGACCCACCTTTGCTATTGCAAGAGTCAGACCTCATATTGCCAGAGTTAGATTGTCATAGATTGTCAACTCTTTCCAAGATCGAAGGTTGATGCAAGGAGGAAAGGTGGGTAGTATATATCAAGATTGTAATATTGCAAATGACGTGGCGCAGCAGTTTGTTCTTGACACTCTGACAAGAACCGTGTTTTACATTCATTTGCTCTCTTACGAAGAGGCGATGAGTTTGAGGTTCAACTGTTAAACATGAATCAATCCAACAGTCCTAGAGCAAACTGATATCGCTGAACCACCCACCGCCGGTTTGGCCTCTGAAGGCCTCAAGGGCTCAGGGGGCAGACAGTTAACGAAGACATCCAAAGGACACCAGAAATCATGGTTGGAAAAAGTCATGGCATCTTTGCTTCAAGGCCACTCTTAACTCGTTTGAAAATGCTAATTGACCTCTCCTTACAGCTGTCAACTTCCTAAGGCACATTCTTTTTGTTTGGCTTCGAGTACTGGGAATCTCCGAGGACGGGAATGAGGCATCAGCCATCAATGGGCCCCAGCAAACCTGAAGTTTCCAGGTCAGAACTGGGCTTTCATGTCCTACTGTCTGTGTTGTAAGGTGCAATGTGATCTGAGATGCAAACCCTGAAGTTCGGATCTAAAGGCCATGAAAGCTTGACGTGAGCACTGGAAAAAAAGAGTCGAGGGAAGAGCAGAAAAGGACGCATACACACAGAAGAAAAGGTGGTGAGGGGGCCAGTGACTGTAGGAGAGGCGATGGGGTTGACATTGTGCAGGAATGTGCAGGATTTTTTCTGAGTTTCATCCCTTTTTCACTGAGCTAAAGTTCCTTTTTGATAGGGGGATTCCCAACAAGATGGCAAGGTTCCCATCGTTTCCCCTATTGGCATCTTTTTTTTATTTTACCCCATGGAGTATGTCCATGGTGGTGACCTGTAGGCTATCCCCACCTACCCCTTGTTGGAGCCACAATTTGCCATGGATTTGATACAGGATACAAGAGTGAAGAATTTTACCTTGGAAGGTGATGGCGTACGTAAGTGACAAGACGAAAGGTCCAGAAGGCAAAACAGGAAGAGAAGGACAACGAGAAGTCTGAAGTAAGTCTGAATGGAAGGAAATGGAAGATAAGAGCAAAGACCAAATTGAAAACAGCCAAAGGCCGCCATAGTGTTCACATGAGTGGATGGTTTCCATTTGGTGTGAGGTATCCGGTATCAGTGTATCAGTGAAACAGTCAGGTGCACTGACAGAGGCCATGCCTTTCTCAGTTGATCAATTCCGAGGCACTACCAACCAGAAGATAACAGAAGCACCTGTCATGGGAAGACGGGCCAGGGCATGTTTTTGCGTTTTGGAAAAGGCGGCCTCCAGTAGTTTCGCTACAGGTCATGGAGTCATGTTTCACACTTATTTTACATGAGTAGCCGACAAAATTAGTTGATGAACCACGTAGTAAGAAGTTGCCTTGAACTTTGAAGTGGCCTGGGGAACCTTCATAGCGGATAGGGGACCTTCAAAACTGATACCCCATAATTCATGCCCCAAACCTGCAAAACAGATGGAGGACTCCCTCCTTTGGTGATGGCATTTTCCGCAAACAGGAAATTTTGTCCGTAGCTCACATGGGAAATGGCCATCATCTCTAAACCCATTAAAATGTTTTGTCCTCGCATTCAATGGTGATCGACTGAGAACCAGGGATGTGGACTCTTCCCGAATTTGCGACTAGTACTGGGGGACGATCAAATTGAGCAGATCCATGTTAGAGGCAGAGAATCCTAATGAACCTTACCAGCGAGAGCAGTTGATCAGAGCAGGATGGGTGAACAGGATGAGCCAAAGCAAGAAAGAAAGGAAAGGGAAGGAAAATGAAAAAGGAAGGAGAAGGGAAGGGACAACAAAGTAATAAAGTAAAGAATGTAAAGGAAGGGACAAAAAGAAAAAGAAGGAAGGAAAGAAAGGAAAGTAAGGAAAAGGAAGAGCCAAGAAGGGAAGTAAATGATGAAAGCAAAGAAAAAGTGCAGAAAGGACAAGAAACAGATGTGAAAGACAAGCCTGAAAGGGACAAGACAAAGAAAAAGGTTAAGAAAATGGGTAAGAAAGGCAAAGATCAAGATCATGAAACCACGAACTTTCAGGTTTGAAGACGGTTGAAGAGGAGAAAGATCGGGTATAAAAGCGAAGACAGGAAGATTGGAACATGGCAGCTACAGGAAGCCGACGATTGTTATACCCTTTTTTCGTGTTTTGCCTGAGGTCGCAAAGTAAGCAGAAAAGCAGTAGAAGTAAAAGGAAGAGTGGAAAGAAGTAAGAGCCAAGACCAAAGCACTACTCAATCCGTTACTTTGACCAGCTGGTCCTGTCACTTGCAGTATCTTGCGATCAGGTCCTGTTACCAGCAGTTTTTTTGACATTCATGATGACTCCCTTCAATATCGGCAAGCCAACATATCAAACATGCCAATGAAGGACATGGATTTTGAGCTCGAGGCTCGTGGCCACCGACCGTGGCGGCCACCTAGGCCACCTAAGGCCATCGTCCCTTCAACCCGTGTTTTCACCGGGGTTTGACGTTTTCGCAGGGCCAAAAAGATGCCAAGAGCTCGCTTTTGGAGAGTCCAGACACCTTCATGAAAATCATGGCCGCCATGGCCTTTTTGCAGGTTTGAAAATGGAAAATAAAAGCCAAGGTGCCCAGAAATAGCCACATTGGGAGCCTGAGCTCATTGCCGAATCTGTAGATCTGTACAGATCCACTTTGCTGCATCGTTCATTTCAAAGCTTTCAGGAATTGAGAATCTCCTTTGTGAGATTCAAGTTCTTGTGTGGTCACTTTAATACATGAGGAAAATGTCAGTTCATTTGGACGCAGGACGACTATCGAATTTGGCAAAGGGCGCTCATCTCCTCGGAATTGCGCTCCGCGGTAGCCCCATCCTGCTTGCTGACGGACTTGACGGAATTCGAACCACTAGCAACTTTGGTACCCTTACAATCCTGACAGTGTGTGTCTCCAAATTAGGGGCCCTACCATAGGTTTCCTACTCAAATCAGCTCAAATCAACAGCTTCCTTTTTTGGGTCCGAGTAGTTGGCTCGCAGCAGGTGGAACCGCTCTTCAAGCGTCGTGCAAGAAGGGCTTTGCCACTGGCTCGACAGGACAGTCGTAGACTTTGAGGTCACCTTACAATACCTTACATAGCTTCTTGAACACATAGTAGTTAAACACTGTGGAACTGGGTATTTGAAGTTGCATGCCGATGCGATATATGTCACAATGTATCAGAACGGGCAACACATGATAAGTTGCATATCTTCTGATATCTATCATATCCTGTACCTTCTCATACACCACAGTTTCAGAAAAGGCTGTTTTGTGACACTTTCATTCGTAGTCAGAAATTGGATTTCAGAGCTTGAACACCAAAAATTGACTGAGCAGTGAGCAGTGAGCGGATGTGAGTAGTGCAAGGAATTGCAAAAGGCCTTTGAAAAGGCAACCAAGCAGTCCTGGACTTAGAAGTGGCTCTTGTACAATGAAAATTTCTGCAATGATTGTAACTATTGGTTGAGCATGAGTCCTTAAAAGATCCTGAAGCATTCGCCCCACCCAAACCAAGAAGGTAACGGACTGCAAGACCGATCGGTTCGGACTAGCAGTTTACTGAATTGTGATGAATTGTGGGATAAACAGTGGGAAGAGAGACACCCAGTGGCAACCATACAGTACATTGTGCTGCCTGAGCCCAACAGCATGATCATTTTCAACCGAGGGAAGAAGATGAAGACCAGGACAGGTGTTTGATGGTGTTTGCCTCCTGATGACCCACATTTGAGAGTGCAGGATGTCTTCACATTGGCCTGTTCAAGGAACTCGTTGATAGCGTTTCGAATTCTCGTTCTGCAGCTCAACACAACTCAACATGAAAACTTCCGAAGCCACGCATGCTCAAGCTTTTGGCTAAGAAAATGCAGTTAAGTCAAGGCGAAAAGATAAGTCAGATAAGATATACTGTAGACACATTGTTTCCATGGAATTTTGGAGAGAGGCATCCCGGATGCATGCCTGGATATGATATTTGATATTTGTAGTTTGCTTGCAGTAGGCGAAAATCAGGACCAATGGAGGTAGAAGATGCTGAGTCACTGCGTTGAACAAATTGGTGCAATCCTGATAATCCCATCCACTTCGGACACGTGTCCGTGATCCCACTGGGTCCTGAATGGCTGAAGATGCAAAGGAACAGGGCGCGATGTGCCTTGGTTTGCCATTCTCCTTGGCCCAAGTTCTCCCTATAGTTGTTTTGGTACCTCAGTCGTAGTTTCAAGATTCAATGAGACAAGGGAAGAGCCTTGCCAGCCTGTTGTACTCGTAAAAAGAGGTGTACTATGGTGTATATCCTTGGCTTAATCAACTCGTTCTAGCTTGCAGAAACACAATGAATGTGGTGATTGCTAATGATCATTATAGAGGCGTCAACCTCAAAGGGAAAATGTAAGTACCCGTGGGAGAGTACCCTCACTATGTGTACCACCATGTAGCTACTTTAATTACTATATATGGCTCATAAAGGGTAATATGGAGGAATGTTGAATGTTTAGGAAACGAATCCTAGGGTGCTCTCCCAACATTCCAAAAATCTTCCCATTAGCAACTTCATGTTATCAAGACTCAATCTCACCCAGGGTCTCACATTGAGTACGAATGCTTGTGAGTCATGAGGCCCTTCATGTTCAGCTGCTTGCTGCTGGTTCGTTTGGTTTGTGCCTACTTGGTGCCGGACTCAGTCTCGATACTCATGAGCCAATGGTCACCACTTGTTGCACGTTCAGATCTTTGGTCATGCCCCTACCTCGGCAATTGTTTTTGGGTTGCTTCAGGAGAACTACAATAAGTAAGCTCATAATAGATAAGTGACACATAAAAGTCATACGGTCATACAAGTGTATTCTTTAAAGCATCCTGTGCTAGAGTCGAGTTAAAGATGGTGCCAAGCGGCAACAACAGCATGGACGGTGAAGTTGTCCAAACATTCCAGTGCTGAGGCACCAATCATGGACTGCGACGAAACCTTTAATTATGTAGTAGCTTGGCGGTGCAGAATCAGACATCGGTGCTTTGAAGGTCATCAAGTATTTACCTGAAGAATTTGATCAGACCTTCGACTTCTACGTATGATGTCCTTCAAAAGACTCAACGGATTCTATCCTCCAACTCCAAGAAGGATCAAAAGGATCGATGGCAACGCTGCCTCGACACCAAGGAACCCATTCACTATGTAACTTATGGCAGTGGTATGCAAACATGGGACTCGTGTCTGCAACTGGCCGGTTCGCAAAGCTTGAAGTTGTAACCGTAGACAGGGTTTCCTCATAGACAGAGGAAAGAGATCCACCTTAATTAGTTGTTATTTGCATCAAGTGTGTTAAAACCAAAGGTCTGAATCTCACAAGGCGCCTGTGGAATGTCTCTGAATCCTGTGCTGTGCTCTACGGACTACAATGCAGCATGGCAAGTTTTTTTCTTTGAGCGTCTGGATGGCTCAGGAATACTCCCCGGAATTTGCCCTCAGGTCGTAGCATGGCAAGCAAATGAGGATAGGAATCGATGAAGGCAGCATCGTTCAGTCATACATCAGATTTTTGCACAGAAGTGGTGTGCAGCTTTGTGATCTTTGTGAAAAAGGCCACTTTCAACTTCCAGAGTGTTGCTGGAATGTTGCTCAAGTGAGTTTAAGGTATGCCTATGTGGAACTTTACGCCCTTCCAATTCGTGCAGCTCAACTGTTAGGGCTCAGCAAGGTTTGGGGTTTGGATTGGGGTGGTTAGGGATACGGCGCTAGGTTTCCATATGTTTGTTATACGCCATTGTCGCCCTGGCATGGAAGATCCGGGTTTTCCATGCATTATGTAGCACTGTGGAGCTATTGACTTGACTTGCAGGTGCAGGCTTTCTATTTGCTGAGAGGTTGCTGTGGAAGCATCTCTGCTGGATGTGATGCTTGGCTGTCATCACCATCACCACCACCATCACAATCGTCCTCCTCATCATGAACACGCACATACACACAAGACTGTATACATATCCATACATATACATATTGCATGTACAATGTATATATATATATATATATCAACATATATATGCATTTGATCATTTGCATCGATGCAATCAATCTACGCACATTCAGCATTCCTTCTGCTTACCGCATGTTACAGCCCAATTAGACTGGCAGCGTGGCCAAGCTCGCTCAGGAGGCATTCTTTTGTGCAGCTGTTTCCAGGGCCTTTGGCCATCGAGCCGCATGGCATACTAGTGCGAAGTGGCATGGGTCCAAGAACGAAAGAGCAAGTAACTAGATCCCAAAAATGTTCAAAGCATTGAAATAGAGATGATGTGTCTTTGCAATCAGAGATGTGCACCTATTGTAGTCACATAACAAGATGTGCACATATTATGTAGAATCTATACAGTGTACTTAGTGTCCTGGATCCGGGGTCACAAATATCGGCAACGTACGATTGTTTGTGCTGTGAATGTCAGGTGGGGCTCTTGACCTTCGGCTTCTTGGCAGGTGCCAGTCGGAGCCCTTGGTGCCGGGTGAGATGATGTATCACATTGGTGTGGAAGGTATATATCGAGTATTTGATATTTGAGTATGCATGATGAAGGAATGTACCTTGACTGGACTGAAAGGGGAATGGAATGCAGCATCGAACGAACAAGTGTGTACGTGCATGATTGATTTGATTGCGTATGTGCGTGCACTTGCGCATCAGCCCCTAGCATGTCCCAAGCACATAGTTCCGTGTATGCGAAGTCTTTTGTTCTCATCTGAGGTGGCATGTTCCATTCCTCGGTTGCCGTCCTCCCGTCGAGCACATGTATGTGTCTGGGCAGTGACATCAAGCATTCAACCCCAAAAAACTGTTACTTTTGAGGTGAAAAAGGCACCAAAAGCATGAAAGTTCGTGCAAGATGAAGTGTGAGATGGAGCCATGACACCAAATGTATGCAAATATTTAAAATGGCCCAGCTCAATCATCGTTGCATGACCCATATAGCCATAGTCTATCTACCTTTTTAATCCTTTTTAAGCTACTGAATATGCTCAGTTGCGTTTGGATTAGTGCCCTCCATTCCATGTTTCGTGGGTCAACCTTTTGGTCAGGGAACAGCTTTTGGCTCAAGTCCAGACTGATTGCAAGCCTGCAATGGCTGATGCTCAATATGAGAAACTTGGAAGTGAGAAGCGATGTCCCAGACTGCAGGCCCGCGTGCCTATCATTTCTTGGTTATCTACGTATGATATGAAGTATTTTATCACTGACCTGACTGCTGGTGTGAGTTTGGGGACGATGTGTTTGGCACAAACGATGGCGCATGCCACCATTGCGACCACCGAACCTATCCAAGGCGAGGCTTCTGGTATCAATGTAGGTGTAATCCTACATGATTGTATGTATTGACTGGCTATATCCCCAGTTTTCAATCATAATAGGATGCACATATAGGATACTACAAGGATCTTGTAGGTAAGAAATCTAATGCCTAAATTCCAGTATTTGTCAGTTGATTTTTTGGTTTCCTATCCTTTTTCATGAGCGTTGTGAGCTTTGGAGATCCTGCTAGGACCTCACTGTGCCGTCCTGCCACCCTTGGTCTATGCTTGTCTTGGCACTTCACGTCATGGCTCGGTGTCCTCAGGGGCCATGGCAGCAATGATCTTGGCCAATGTGTTGCAGTCCTTCCCGGAGCGCCATGATCGAACCCAGTTGGCCTCCTTGTTGGCACTGGTGGCAGGTGCAAGTCAGAATCTGGGCATACGAGTTTGGTGAATTTTGAGAAGAGTTTTGGAACTGGCTGGAAATCATAATGGAGTCAGTTCTGCTCCCATTGCTCGAATTTTTTGGTATGTTTTTTTTGTGTTGTCGGAGCAGATGTGAACTTTGATGTCCATGAGTCATGTATCTCCCCTGCCCAGGATTCTAATGGGAATTTTCGACTTGGCTTCTGCCGTGCGTTTCTTATCTCAACCAACCTTGAGCGGCTTCGTGACGGGTGGAGCAGTGCTCATTATAGTGTCACAACTCAGAAGCTTTTTCGGTTACACACAGTTCCCCCATGCACCAGGGCCATTTCAAAAGATCTGGGCTTGCATCCAGCTATGGGAGGAAGTGAACTGGATGAATGTTGCTCTTTGCAGCTTCTTGATTTTAGTGGTGGTCAGCTGCAAACGAATAAAGGCCTTAGCCAAAAAGCGTCGAGAGAGTTCACAGTGCTGGAAATTCCTTGGGAATATGGCCCAAATTAAGGAAATCTTGGTAGTAGCCTTGGGCATCATTTTTGTTCAATTGACGAAGCAGGGGGATGGCTCGAGTCTGGTGCCGGTGGTTGGTCCTATTCCTCGTGGCCTTCCCCCTTTTGAACTTCCCTGGCAGCAAGAGGCTGCTCGAAAGTTGTTGGACGAACCCAGTGGTGTGCTGCAGCACTTTCTAGTGAGTGGTGTCATTTGGGCTCAGTTGGTGTGAAAGGATTCTGTTTGTTACAGTTTCCAAAGGGCTGTCAAAACGGATGTAAATAGGCCCAAGTCTGGTAAGGCATTTCTTCTTTGCCATCGATCCTTTTCAGCATTTTTTCTTGACTATTTTTTCCTCGGCAGTCAACCATTTAGATCCATTGAGGTCATAGTGGCATTTTCTACTTTTCTCACATCTTATTCGAGCTTTAAACGACAAGCCTTGGCATGTGATTATAACTTGGATGCACGACAAGAACTCTTTGCCCTCGGAGCTGCTGGCGTTTTGGGGTCTTTTTTTGGTGCCTTTCCTCCAAGTGGTTCGCTCAGCCGTACGGGTTTGGCGGTGCAACTGGGAGTGAGCTCTCAACTGTGCGGTATCTTCACGGCAGTAACCGTGGCGGCGGGATTGATCTTCCTAGCACCACTACTGGAGGAGTTGCCCAAGGCATCCTTAGCAGCAATTGTCATGGTCTCCGCGGAAGGGCTGATGGATTTTCAAATGCCCTGGCAGTTGTGGAAGAGTAGTCCTCAAACTTTCCGCAGTAGTTTCCGAAAGGATCTTCTTGTTTGGATGGTTGGTTTTCTCTGCACCATTCTGGCTGGAGCTCTTTATGGAATCGTATTGTCTGTATTGGTCGCTATTGCGCAGGTAGTGGCAGAAGCTGCTACTCCCAAGGCTGGGTGTGAGCTGGATCTTGTTTTCAAAATGAAGTAAACGGAATGATATAATATATGCCTGAGCATACTGTATTTTGTATATTTTGTATCGTATTGTATTATATATATGAACTTGTTTTGTATTTCATATTCCGAATATTCTTCAAATGCATATCTGATATGTGTACTTCCAATGTCATGGATTGCCTTTCCAAGTCACAAGTCATGCTGCCCATATCCGATGTCGTTGATGGTGACTAGGCCGTATCGCTGGGAGAGGTGTCAAGACTCAAGCAATGGCATGACGTGGAGGTGTGGCCAGAAGCCCAATCCGTGCCTGGCATTTTGGTTTTTGAGTTTCGTGGCCCCTTGGTATTTGCGAGTGCCGAATGGTTTGAGGAAGAGGTGGAGCGAAAACGTCTACAAGCAGATATCAGAGTGAAATTTGTGATTCTTTGCATCTGGGTGATGTCAATGTGCATTTTTCTGTTTTTGTTTGGGGGCTGCACTGCTACTACTTCACTGACACTTGCATCTAGCGTTGGGAGAGGAGAAATCAAATTATCCATGTTCCAGCTTATTGAGCTTATTGGGAATTTGTTCTGCCAAGATTGGCCTCATTTTTGCCTAGGTATGGGTGCGGTACCCACCATTGACTATTCAGCTTTGAACATGCTTCGCAGCATCCTTAGCGAGTGGCATGGCAAAGGTCTACGATGCTTCGTGGCAGAGGCCAATTCTGCCGTGCTGGAGCTCTTGCGCGAAGAGCTGGGACATGAACTGTTGGAACAGTTGCTGGGATGCAACGGTGAAACCTAGTGAAGCATGTTGAAAAACGATGAAACAAGTATTTATATCTATATATATATATATATATAGAAGATGCCATGTAGGTCCATGTGGCAAATTAAACCTGACTAAGCATTGCCAGTTGATAAGGGATGATTAGGGTCCATACACTTTGGTATGAAGATTAAGCCATACTTGTGAAGGTCGCTTTATGGCAATGCGAGTTCCAAGCCCCATGACTACTTATGCGAACAGGGAAAGTATTTCAAACCCTGGCCTCTGAAAATATGATAACATCCTGTGTCACATTCCATGCAAAAAAAAACGTACTCGTAATACTGTATAGCGTTGCCCGACTAGACTATACACTAGCATCCTATGCCAGCTAAGATAGATTCTTTCAAATGCCCAGGTTCGCCACCCGTCATTCAGAACTTTCCTTCCAGACTGGAGAGGTGCTTAGCATTGAAGATGCAGTGCAGATGGCCAAGAACAACTTGCAAAATAGTGACAAGCAAACCTGAGAAGTGGGCTGATGGGCTGATCAGATCACCTCCAGGAATACACGCACCAGTCAGATGATTTCTTTCTGTGACCTATAGTGGATACAGTGGATAGATACCTTCTGGAGCAGGAGCTGAGATCAATTCGCCAGAGGAGAAGGACATGGAAGGAGAGAAGCAGCTTTGTCCATGGCGATCAGCTTCGAGTCGTACACCGTATTTGATGACATGTCATCACTTCAGCCGAGCCTGACATGGAAAAAAATTAACGAAACACGTTGCTGCGGATCGTATCAAGCAGATAGCCAACAAGATGTCATTGCCAGAGCCTTTTGGTCATGAAGTTCACTGCATTAAACAAGACAAGAGACTTGACGGGCTGAGGTATGCTGTCCTGGTCGGATTTGGGGCATGGTTGCATGGCTATTGGGCGCTTGGACTTTTTGCGGGGTATCTTGGCTGATCATCACTGATAGCTGCTTAGCATTGAGATCCAATGAGCACCAAGACTATTTGAGTAGATTTTGAATGATTTTGATAGATACAGTACAATTGTAAGAGTATTATAGAAAAGATATATTGTAATATGTTGTATATTAGAATAGATATATGCTAGCATACTTGTATATGCAAATTTCATAATTTTATGCTGTCCGCACTCCCAACATGACTCCAGATTGTCGGTACATGCAGCAGCTTATGTATGTTTATGTGGAATGGATACCTGGCAAGTACTTGGCAATGCAGTATGTATCCGACTTCTTGTCCTGAACATCCCTCCGATGTTGGCGAAGGTCCTTCGCTGTGCTTATGGGGATGGCCGTGGCCGTGCCGATGCTTTGGTGCAAGTGATTTTGGATGCTGGGTAGGTGGGTGGCCAGATGCATCAGGTGTTGGCAGATTGGCTGCCACTGTGTGGTGCTGTAGTTACTTTTGGGGCACCAGCTCGAGATAGGCTTCAAAGACAGTAATCAATCCTTTGGCTTCCATCCAGGATTGTTGGTCTCCCATAGTGTCTGCGCAGTTTAGTTAAGTTGCTGTGGGCCTCACTCCTACTGTTTTTGGCACACTGAATCTTTTGTCTCCTCCAAATGTCATTTTATGCTCCAATGACGTGAGAAGCATAGATGAAGATTGGATTGTCAACATGTAATCTGTGGGATGCTTCTCTATGCCGGTTAAGGATGTTCATTCCAATGGGCTTAGCTGCTTTGCATCCAGAAAATCTTGGTTTTCTCAGTTGCTTGGCCATGCAAGGGGTCCTGATTGTAAAGTGCTTCCATATGCTTACATTCATGATCTCACATGGGGAGTCCTTCAACCATTGTGTTGACAGCTTGTTGGGTGCTCGGACCTCCTTTCTGGAGCGCTAAGATGTGTTAGGGCTCAAGCAGTTTTGGAGCAAATTGAGGAGTTGAGTTGATTTTTGAATATTTGTGACATTGCTTGCTTGACCGAAACTTCCAATCAGCTGCCCTGAGGAGTTGTGGCGGTTGCTTTGGTGGCTCTTCTGGCTTTTGCCGTGCTTCCGTCTCTACTGGATTGGGGTCCCTGGACAAGCAAGCAGCTGCAACGTTCATGGGGCCACCAAGGAAAGGGGTAGTACTCAACACTCAATACAGATTAGTGACTAGTAACTAGCAGTATCTGCAAATCTACAGCCATTGCAGCAGGACAGGATTGTTCTAAGCGTCAGGGTAGGATGACATGCCGGAAATTCCAGTTCGGTCCACTACCTGGGAGACAGCTGTGTACCATCAAAACCTCCGGGCCATTTGAAGGCTACTATGGGACGAAGCGACCGCTGTGGGCGTGCCTTGGTAAAGACCATGGGGCGGTAAGGGCCAGCCAACTTGGGGAAAAAGATGAGGAAGACGCACTGAGATACGATGCAACACATGAAACGCAGCCAGCCATATGTGAAATGATTAATAGTGAAATGTAGATGTGGGTTCACATGGAGATAGTTCACCAACACTGGCGCAGGCATTCTCAAGACTAAAGAAAGCACAAGAAAACATATCCTCCAAATCAAGCTAATGCTATGCTGAGACTGGGACTAGTGTAGAAGTTGTGAAGAGTAACATTTGAACCAAAATGAACGCAAGCAAAGTACACTTGCAAGCGACTCGTTTGTCTCTATGATGTCTCTATGTAAACAATGTATTTATATAGACTGTGACATCATATGTTTCCACTTTTCAGAGCCCACTTGTCAATGTCTCGTATTATCCATTATGAATCATTATTTGTTGTAGAGCGCCACTCTTTACCTAAACTTAGCTATTCGTTTCCTTGTCGGTTTGGTAGCTCAATGAAAGGATGGGAAATCACTTGCTGTACAACTTTGGAGTTGGTGGTGATGGAGCTGGGGCAGACCTTTATGGCACTGAACCCTGGAGCTTCTATGCAAAGAACCTCGTCCTCACAAGATTCAAATACGTCCTTCGGTCAGCTCTTTCAAATCATGCTGTTCAGAACTGCGCTTACTTCAGTTTGATCACATGAGGGACTTTTTCTGTTGTCATTTCAAGTTGGATTCTATCCAGTGTATCAATGAATGTGAGTTTGGGGGTGGGCTGGTTCCTGTCCCTTTATGCCAAGACGCCCAGGAACCTCTTGCTGAATTTTAACCTAGTAGCGTTATTAGCCTTCCCATCGCTCCTGTTTACTTGGAAGCGGTGGCGTTTGTTCCTGATGCTGACGCCAATGTATGTCACTTTGGCACCTGGGACTGCATGGGCCACCCTGCCGGGTGTTGAGTTCACTGCATTCATATGGCTTTGAATGGTGTGAACTGTGCATCTCCTTGATATCATCCCGAGAGAAAGATGCAAGAACCACAGTAGAAAGCATAGAGGGCCAGTGGATGTAGACTAGAAATCTATGTTGTAAACACCCTGCCATAGGATTGAAACATGTTGAACTAGCAGCCGTCGCCCCCAACGCTATGTTGACTGACGTTTTGTTTGAAGGGCGATAGTGCCACCAGCCTGAAAGACGTCAAAGGCCTTGTTCTTCAAGATGGCGCACAAAGAAGAGCGTCACAAGCTTGGGTTTTATTCAATGGCCAGTGCAGTGAGCTTGGATTGATACATGCTCAGTCATTCTCCATTCGAATGTGTCTCAAGATTTGTTCTTGCCTTGTGCTTGACCATACGCATGACCTTTGCAATTGAGCTTTGTGGCCTAGGTTTTTTGACTATGACGTATCCTCACATTTGTTTGGCTGCAGTCACTTGGATCATGGAAATGGTGACACATTTTTGTTTCTTTGGCTGTAAGCTGGCTGGTGTCTTCAAACCTGGAAAATCTTCCATGAACTGGAAAGATGAGCTCTTAACAGAATATGAAATATCTTTGGATCTAATGAAGATACCGGGATATTGTAAACAGGAGATAAATATGTAACCCAACTTACTTGTAGCTATAGTCTCTACCACGACATCAGACTGACAGGACGGACAGTCAGAAGGCAGTAATGAGTCAACTGTCAGCCAGGCCATCAGCCTTGACACCACTATGGCCTGGATGAGAAGAATGGTGCCCAAATCTGCTGGAGCAACTTCGTTGGCAACATGTGGCACGGTGGTGGCCTTTTATGTGGATGGTTTTGACTATAGGAGCTACGGCTCAATAGGGAAGTATAGATCTATTTACCAATTTTTGATGTGTTCGGGGTTCCCGCATGATTTGTTGATTTGTTATTATACCATACATCGTTATTCTTTGTTTGAGAGGCTTAATTGTCACGCATAAAAGATACATTCGTGATTCCTGTCTTGTTTTTTGCTTGCGTTTTTCCTAAATCTTCCAAGTATCCATTTTCTCGTCACATGGGTCGGAAGTGTTGCAGTCCAAACTTTCAACACAGAAACATCCAAGTGACCTTCAGGCCATTTGCGGTGCTGTGCCCCTAGTGGTCATGGCATGTTTTTGGTGCATCTCCTCGTCTCGAAACGCCGCTCTGTACCATCACTTCAAAGCACCTTTGAGAATCTATGATGCTCAGCATGGAGAGAGTGTCGTTCCATTCTTGCTTTCCATTGTGCAGTCCAGCCTGTTAAGACACGCACTTTTTTCCTTTTTTGCTGCTGTTCTGAGCCCAGGAAGACTTCTACACTTCAAATTTGACGAGCTCCGACTTCGATGGTCTTTGTGTAGGGAAGGACCATGTCATACCATCCGCCTTTGCAACTCCTGTGGGTTCAAACATTTTTAGCTTTAGTGAAATGTCACGAACACTTTGTCATTCAGCCATGGCAGCCAGGAATGGTACCGTTTTCCTTCAAGTTTCTTTCTGCCAGAGATGGAGGCAGGATTCTCGTGATGCGGCAGCCTAGACTGGAAAGTGCCATGTCAGTCACCAAACGTTGGAGCTGTATGCCTTGCAGCCATTTTTAGGGCCAAGCATCGAGCCCATGCACAAAAACCATCAAAAACCATGTATATCCATATGCATCCGTATGCCATCATATAAGCGTACAGAAATCTCGAAAGGTTAAAATCACTTAACCACAACACTTCAATGCAAGTGCAGACACATGTGACACGCAAGACCTCCATAGTCCATTGTCGAAGCAAGGTGTGCTGCAGACTGCGAGGGAACAACTCAAAGAAGCCTTGCAATTTTATTTGATTTGTATTGATTTGAATGAATGCAGATTTTGGTGATGGTTCCTCCTAAGTGGGGCACAGACTATATTCTGATTAAGTTTTTGCTGCGATGTTGTTGAAACCTTTGTTACTTCCTGTTATGCTACACCACATGAATGGGCTGCCCATGCCATGAGTGGGAGTCCTGCAGATGTCTTCAACAGATTCTGCCAGTTGCGACAAGTTCAACCCTCCATTACGTAGCTGAGCGGAGATTCAACAAGACTGATCTTTCCAAATATTACAATCTCATGCTTCTATAACGGCATATTATTGCTTGTACTATGTTTAAAATAGATTCTGCATAAGTTGTCAGAAGTAGCCTGATTTGTAAGTAAGTTCTCTACTGTGGTTAACTTGTAGGATGTATGTGTACTTGTTCTGAGACTCCTGGGAGTATAAGCCAGCTAGCCAACCCCAAAAGTGATTGAACAAGCAAAGGCACGACATGGAAGTCACTAAAGATTAATCTCCATTGATTCTAGTGGTTTATACTTTATACCGGTGTTTTTTTTAAAAACTGTTTTGTCAGAATATTTGAAACTATCTTATGCTCCTTCTCCAGTCTTTCACTAGAAGAGCTACATATAGCTACATCATATCATATGATCATGGTATAGCAATTTATGAATATCAGTCTTGAGTCTTGGTCATCGTAGATCTCCATACGAATCGGAACTGAAGAGCCGCCATTGGATCCACAGGTTTGGTACGGAGGGTGGCTCCATCAGCTGCAGCATTGCTGTCCCGGGTATCGCCATCCGAACGGTGCCTCAGAGGCAACTGTTAACTGTTGATGGCTGAAATCCTGCACCAGTAGGTAGGATACCCGCCATGATTCTATATGCTTATTGTACATCATATTTGTACATATATATATATATATATGTCCCAGGTGATTTCAGCCACCATGAATTTTGTTGTGCTCATACCCGGACATATACCCGGAGCTGAATAGGGATCATTGTTCGAGTGCCTTGTGACTTGTACTCGTACCTATCACTTTAGTGTTATCAAAATTTCTCAGGGAAGTGGCGAAAACAAAGCTGGTCTTGCTTCCCCAGCAGGCAGGTCTTTCTGTGAGTCGTCATCGGTCTATCTGCTGAGGAAGGGCTGGGCCAGAACAAACAAGATGCCAAGACCAAAGCACTCTCTGATTATGTGCAGATCTTGCAGCCACTCGTCTCACAGTCATTGTATTGTGGACTAATTCATGGCAGGTCATCGCAAGTTCGTGCAAGTTCATCTCACTTCATGGCAATGGCATGCATCTCACTTCATGTAACGTAGTCAAGAACATTTCAAGCAGTCGGCAACCTGCCGAAAGTAGATCCATAACGATCCATGCAGTCCATACATCAAATATCGAAATATCGAGTAATGATATCATCACCTCGCGCTTTTTACAATGACATGTAGCGACAAGCCGTTTGAAAGAGATACACAATTCATCACAAATCCATTATGAAGTTGTGCCAAAATCCCTGATATCATCCATTGTTCATGGTGCATGTCTTATCATTTCTTGTCGCTATGCTGTGACCTTATCCAGGAACAATGGCCTCATGCAGACACCTGCCAAGATCCAAAGCCGAAAGCGGAAAGGCTCTCCGGGACCTTCTGCACCACGGCCACAGACACCGGGGCCCGCGCAGCCAGGGCCGGTGCCAGTGGGACGAATTCAGGCAAAACGGATGCATTGCAATGATGCAACTGGGCAATGAAGTGCAAAAACACTAGAGATACATGGGATGCAGTACAACGGGGTGAAGGGAGACAAACTTCTCATACCATTTGATATGGTTTTCATATCTGCATAGGATACGATACAGGCAAATCCCTCTCTCTCTCTATTTGAATATGGGTGAATTACTGTGATATGCTATGACTTGGCCAGACAACTCTTGGTATCGTGGCAAAGCCATGGAAACCTACTGTATAGTGGCACTTGGCTCATCTTGCTGAGAAAAACGAAGTGTGTTCCAGGATGCTCCAGGTACTGATTGTTGCGGTTCTCCTTTGAGAGCTGTGAAACTGTGAGGAAGTCACATTTTAACGGCCGTTCGAAAAATCCATCCTGTTCGCAGCTCGTTAGAGACTATATTATGATATCAGATGTAGAGCTTTCTAGTCGGGCGACTAACTACGGCATACAGTATTACATCCCATCACAATTCGACCCACGGCTGATTTGGCTGAGGCGATCCTTGGCAAGGTGGCAGAAGTGCTGCGTGCCAACCAGCTACAGAAAGCATTGCAACTGTTGCAGGACATGGCAAAGAGCAATCAAGCACTGACAGTGAAACATATGGCAAAGCTCGCGGACTCCATGGGCATGCGTAGCCTTGGCTTGGAAATATGCAATGGAAGGTACAGTACTTGTTGATTAGGTATGAACACAGTTTTTTGAGCATCAACATCTCATTTTACAACCTTGTGCACTACGCTGCTGTTGACCTGCTCCAGGTGTGAACATATACGCTTTGTTCAATGAAAAATAATGATCGATAAAGACTTTTTCACGTGATTAAAACGCATATTGTACATTGTGCATGATGCTTTATTGGCGTTCTTCATTCTTTTGAATCCAAGATTTTGAGTCAGCCATCTGATTTTTCCAAAATATTGTTTAGTCATGTTAGTTCAGAATTTTCATGACACCCCGCACCTGGTCCATCAAAGGGTTCCCATTTTCTGATGATTACACTCCGCTTCCTCATTCCCTTTGCCCAACCACCAGCAGTAAACTCAAAAACCCACTCTGGCCACACCTTTTCGGAATCTTCCCGGTCGATGATCCACTGCAATGGAATCCAAGGTAGCAATGAACGCGAGGCTCAGGATTTTTTTGATGCCATCGATGCACTCAATCTGGCGGAGGTTCCGTCGGCAGCAGGACAGAAGTACTTTGGTCGCTTCGTGCGATGGGCACTGCGTGAGTTTCTGGCAGATGCTCAAGGTACAGTGAGCCAAGCGAGAACTATACCAGGAGAGGGTTCCAGGCATATTGAGCTTGTGTGTTGATGACACCGATGCATGAAAATCATTGAACATCCATGAGATTTGTTTGCAGGATGGATTAGTGTTGTATCGTTGACTCACAGAAACCGATAAGTTGGGTATGGTTGAGTTGAGGAATAAAACTGCGAAAACTCCAGGCTTTCTCACACCCATGCCATGGCATGCCTTGCTGCATGCGTTATACCCTCAAGCAGGACACGTGTTGGAACGCAACGGGAGCTGCTTGCAGAAGGTGATGCTGTCCGCGGGAAGCAAGGCTTCAAGTCTCATTGCGTCGCTGGGCGCAGTGCTGAAAACACACCGCTAGCTCCACCACAGGGACATCAAGCCAGGGCCAGCGAAACTTCCTTGAGTCATCTCAAGTCTGCCATACTACGTACGGCTCTAGATTTTGAACACTGAAAGGGAAAGTAGCTAGAGACAAAACGGGTGTTTCATGTTTTTGCCGCATTGCCTGATTTTCCTTTCTCCTCCATGTTGGACTCACTAACAGAAGGTCCACTTTCAACTTGATCGGTAGGGTGCAGCTTTCTCCAGCTCCAGTCCACCACCGCACCCAGGAAGCCCGCCACAAGCTCAAATTGCAATTTCCAACGCGGTGATTGGATCTTGTTGACGTTTCCACATACATCTCCTCCCAGTGAAATGGTGAATGGCGAGAGTCATGGTCACAAACGCTCATATGCAATGATGAGCGGGATGAATGATGGATTATGTGCAGAAGCTGAAATCATTGGGACATCTTCGTTTCCCGATTTTTCCTTTGAAGTCAAGATCACCGGCGTGGCGGTGGATGTGCCCTGCATTTCGTTAAGACATCCATGATTCCATGATCATCTGTGCTGATGTCTTTTATGTGTCTCTTTTCTTTCTCATTCGCTTCGGAAGGCTAGGAACAATGTCTGAACATGTCATGCTGTAAGTTGAAATGGTAGTTGTAGGTCTTGCATAACCTTGCCACTTGCCATGCATTGCCACGGAGACATGTAAACCCTACATTGACATAGTCGAGTTTTCCATTCAACCAGAAGATCACCAAGATGCACTCCTCAATCCTCAAACTCCCGAGATTGAGGCTGTTGCATCCAAGCTGAAAGACAAGACATGCCGTGTGGATAAAATCGCCAACCACGTGACCCTAAGCCGTCAACTGGAAGCCTTGCAGAAGGTTTGCAGCGTTGATCCTGGAAAGCAGTGGAATGCTCACCTTTTGGCCCACGCCGTGCGACAGGCCCAGCAAGAAAAGGAGCCGGAAGTGACGTGGGTAGCCAGGTGCCAGATTTATCCGGGGCTTGTGGGCATAGATCGGGGGGCGATGATCAAACGGGAGTGAGTCACATGTTCTGCTTTGCCGGGTCTTTCATCACGACAAGTCTTTGTTTTGGGGCTCCTTCCGTGGGCTGTATAACATGCAACTGAACAAGTTTGAATCCGAGCGCCGCAGAAACAAGCAGCAACTGCAGGTAAAGACTTTGCTATTGTGCGCTGATTCCGCACATGCAGGGAAGGAAGCAGACCTAGCTGCGGAGGAAGTGCAGTTTTCCTTGTCGCCTCACAACCCGTTGTTGTTGGAAGCTAATGATTCACAACGCCATGCCTTGCTTTCTGCTTGCGGGCGTCAGTTAGCGTTGATCCAGGGGCCACCGGGAACAGGCTGGGATTTAACGAAGCTGAGTCAAGTGAGAGTGACGGGAGTGCAATACTTGGCACACATCCTCAGAATATTGCCCCACATCATCCTTATTAGATCCTTACAAATCAGAAGTTGAGTTACATCTCTCCCTGAGGCAAAACAACAACTGCTTTACTATTGGTGCGGGCATGGGTTTTTTCCAATAAACGTCCCGTGCTATGCGCAGCAGATAGCAACATCGCAGTGGATAATTTGGTGGATGGCTGTGCCAAGGCCCAACTGAATGTGGTGAGAATAGGTCGCCCTGAGGCAACTCGAACAGATTTGGAACAGTACAACTTGCTGGAGATGGTGAAGCTAGGCAAAATATTGGGATAGTTGACCTGTAGATGTTGGGTTTTTTTAGATATATTTGGACAGGTTAGAAGAGCTAGTCCTGCTAAGATGGAGCATTTGCGGATGATTTGAGGTTCACCATACTTGATGCCACTTGTGTGGAGGCAGCATGAGGCAGCCACACGCCCTCATACACCATTACTTACTTCCTTTGTTTCCGTCATGATTCCATTTCTTTGTGCAACATCTTCATCTAAACTTCCTGCCTTTCAGGAAAGGGATGGATCCAAAGTCACAGTTTGGCAGACAGAAGAGCATCCTGAGTGATGCTGATGTGGTATGTGCTACCTGTTCGGGTGCAGATCATCCATTGATCCAACATTTGACCTTTGCACGTGTGTTGTTGGATGAAGCTGCTCAAGCTACCGAGCTATCAACCTTGGTACCTTTAATGAAGATGAAAGCTGAAGCTTGTGTTACCTTGGTGGGCGATCATCGGCAACTGCCTCCAACCATTAGCAATATCCAAGTGGATGTGGAAGGCTTTGGAACTTCACTCTTTGAACGAATGGCAGGTCAAGGGGTTCATCCATTCCTCCTCAACGTCCAGTATCGGATGCATCCGTGCATCTCCGCTTTCCCATCTTCTATGCAGCTCAGTTTAAGTTAAACATGCAGAATTCACAGCAGTTTCATTCTGTATGATGCTGATATGCTCAGGTATGCATGGATATGCCAATAATGATATAGTAATTTGCCAAAGGGTGTTCAAACATGTTCAAAGGGTGACGATGAGGTTTACCAAGACCTTCAATTCTGGGATCATTCTACACTAGTTTTTGGTGCGTGCACGTCCTCCTTACGTGCGTGTTACAATACGGAGTAGGCTCTATCAACCTGGCTATATCAATCAAAAAAAGACAGATAAAGACAGTATCAAATCACACATCCACCCTTTTCACCTGACCGGGATAGAACAATATTGATATATTATGGTTATTTAAACTTTTATATACCATAACTGTAAAACAAATATGTAAAATGTTGTAGGTGTGGATGTGGGACTGTTCTTGTTTTTTTTTGACCTCGCCGGAGTGAGGTACTATCGTGGGCAAATTCTGTCGGGAGTTCCTGGTGCAAAACGTCAGGCGCCACAAGGCATTGCCTGGCCAGTCGTAGAGGTTCCGGTGACCTTCCTGCCAGTGGCTGGACGCGAGCTATCTGAAGGAAGGGTTTCCAGGGGTGTCCAAAAGCTGCCCAAAAACAAAAGACATCATGAACAAAAATAACATGAAATAACAAAAGGATGAAAAGAGACCATCTCAAATTAGTAAGAAAAAGTTCAATCTTTCAACAACAAATCCGTTTGATTTTGATAGTTTTCACATGGCTTTGGGAAGGCACCTCTTGGAGCAATAAGTCGGAAGTGGAAGCGGTTCAAGAGCTGCTGAAGAACCGGGGGGGCCTGGAGAATCTGGGGGGGGGGGCGGAACTGGGGGCCTTATTGAATCGAAGGTAACCTTAGCAAATCTGTTTGGAATATGTAATATGACCATCATTTCTTTTAGCGCATGATTCGCAAGATAAGATTCTTCCAGGTGTTGATAAACCACATGCTACACATGGCCACAAGCAGTACAAATACATACTAATACCAGATAAGAGACCTTGAAGGGTTTCTGCTAAAATCGAATATCCGCAAAAAAATGACAATCCATTTGCCAACGCTTCCAATCACTGAAGGAGCTTATGTGCATGGGATGACATTACTCCAGAGGACGTACAGCGGTCATATGGTCGAAGGTCGATGGTCGATTGAAGGTTCAGAGCTGGAAGTTTTGACCCCCGGGTGACATTGAAGGGGAACCTCCTATAGTTTCCATCCAAAGAATTTTCGTAAACATGTGAGATGAAGATGAGAAGCAACTTTGGACCTGCAAATGTTTTGCATTTGTATCATCATCATCATCATCATCATCATCATCATCATCAACAACAACAACAACAAACACAGTATGATTATTGTCTCATACACTGTCCTGACGTTTCAGGAGATTGGCATCATCACGCCCTACGCTGCTCAGGCCCGGTTGTTGCGCCGCACCTTGGGCTGCCCACCACCCGGGCAACGTAGCGCGGGTGGTTTGAATGTGGAGGTGAGCAGTGTGGATGGCTTTCAAGGACGTGAGAAGGACCCAGTCAGACCAGTCATGTCTTGGAAAAAAATTAGGCTGGCATTATATAAAGGTTAGGGATATATGATATATCAGTGAGATATCACGGATCCAAACCTCTCAGGTTTTTGTCAACCAATTGTCTTTTGTCAACCTAACTTATTCAAGATCACATTTCCTGGATTTGCAATATCCAGCTGCTCCACTCCACCTGGACGCTGTGGAGGACGTGATCATTGTCAGCACCGTCCGTGCCAACGCCACCGGCAACGTGGGCTTTGTGGGAGATCCCCGGCGTTTGAATGTTACGCTGACACGTGCCAAGCGGGGCTTAGCACCTTGTAGGAAAGGCAGCCTGGGTCGGATTCCACCTAACTTGCCGTAATCGGATATAATCGATAGTTGTTCACAATGAATGATTGGTAAAATATGACTTAATCGATATGAGCGTAAAGTGACTGAGGTAATAGTACGGAGCATACATGCAGTGTTGTTTTCGGAAGTTTGTTTGACGATTTCTGCCGAAATGGATGGAAGACATGGAGGAAATGAGGTCCAAGAATTTGAGCGATGCTGATTCCTCAGGTAGTGGTTGGATGTTTCGAGACTTTGTCGCACGATGAGCATGGCTGGGGAGCATGGCTTAACTGGGCACAAGAGCGTGGACTTGTGGCAGGCAAGGACACATTTCCCATAATTTCCTTTCAGGCCTTTTGATGTCTTTTGATTTCATCAAGGGTTTGGTGATGGCCTAGATTCGAGGCCATTAATTAGATCTATTTTGATTGAATATGATTTGACATTACTTTGAGTACTTAATTAAATCCATGGTTTGTTCTTTTTTCCTCACCCATCATCAACAGTGTTGGCATACTGATACCGGCTAGTGGGATTTCTGGCGATTGTTATGTCAGGGCCAAATCCAACCAAATTTGATACTTGAATATCACCCTGCTTAGATGACGGATGATAGAGGTCTAGCCACTGAGTCACACTGAAATCTGGAATTCTAGGGGGAAACGTACCATCATTGCAGGATGTTCAGCCACGCTTCCAGAGGCTGCCGAGGCAGGGTGGCCTGAGATGTCATGAGTTTGGTATGCCTTGAGCTTCCCTCGATTTTTTCCAGGCCTTGAGCTCACTGGGAAGCCTTTCTACACAGCAGTTACTGAGTTTGGGCTCTCGTGAGCAATTTCCATGTTAGGATGATGGGTGATGATGGGTGATATGTGCAGATTTGTGACCCCAAGTCACACGGCCCAAAGGTGGCTGTGTAGCGATTTCTGTAGGCAACGTGCGGAAAAGAGGGCAAGAGATATGGAGATGGTGTTTGTTGTATTGTTGTGCTTTACATGTAGTGTTTGTCCACCTTTTTCAAGCAGATATAGGTGGCAAGCAGTGGTAAGCACCTACAGAGTGAATCCACAGGATAGGTGATGAAGCATTAGATGATCCTTGGGGTCAATCACGAGGTCTCTCTCAATCAGAAATCAGAGGTATCAAATTATCAAATCCAGCCACAGTCAGGCGGGCACACTTCCTTTGCTGTGGGTGAACTCGTCCTTTGATGGTCAATTGCCACAGCCTTGGCCTCAGTCTGGCAACACTGATTCTCAAGGCGCTGGGGTGAGCCCTGGTGTTGATATTAGGTATGATATATTACAATATTTACATGACATATTTCAAAATCAGATCAGATGCCATGCGAATCGGCCCCTTGATTTGATTAAAGATTTTGGTCAATCCTTGAAGACGAGATGGCTCACTGGACAGCCGGACAGCATTTGCACGCAATCTGTGTCGATCTGAGTCGCATATACTATACAGTACAGTGTTCTGTGTACATATATTGAAATATCATAAACAGCAACATATTATTGAGATATTAACTGTACTTTTGCATCACACAACTTGCCTGCCAGTCCATCAACTCAACATTTCCATACATGTGTAGCATGTGGCAGACATCATCAGCACCATGGATCACCAAAACCAGAAGCCTCGCAACCCCACCAAGGCCCTTTGGACCTTGGCCACGTGGCTTGTGGGAGGCGGGTTGGAATACTTTCCCCCACCTTGTTGCTATGGTGTTAGTGGGGTGGGCATGGTGGCCTTCACAAAACGGTGCCAATGCGGTCAATGCTCATCATTTTATGATACTTTATGGAACGTAATGGGTCCTTTCAACTCATTTCAACCATTTGGATCCGTTTGGTTTCTGTTTTGAAGCATCCTGAAGATTGGAATGCTGGGGCAGTTGCTAGGGCTGTGCCACCCGTAGGTGCCACTGCACATGAATGACCGTAATCTGCGGGAACCGAGCCGATACCGGGAGGAGAGCGAATGTATCTCGGATTCAAAGGCCATCGGAAATTCCCAACGAATTAATTCCACCCAAAATAACATGACTAGCCTGAAGTTGCTTCAGCTACTGGCCCCACTGGAAAAAAAGTTGAGCGCTTGCTGCTGTTTGAGGTAGCTTTTTGGCCGACTTGACACTGACGCATCAGGCAGAGGCAGGGTAACGTCATGTACAACGCTGAACGGTGGATCAAAGTGATGGGTGTTCCTGGGGGCATTTTGGAAATACTTATGAGTATCTAGGTAAGCTCTACATATATGATTTCCCTTTCATTGCACATTAGCTGGCCTTGCACCTGGTCAATCAGAAGACATGGTTTACTGGGCCAGGCTCCACCAGATGAGACAAGATGGAAAAAGATGCATTGCCTTCCCTTCTTGGATTCAGAGTCATCCCGCTTGCCCTGGCGTGCCTTCTATGTTTCCAAGACAGCAGTGGAAGCATCCGAGTTGGATGAAAGAATTCGAGTATATTTGAATATGACTTGGATACCCTTGGCAAAAAGGGTCCAAATCACCATGGAATGTCTAGACTATGTCTATAGATTGGTTTAACTCAAGTTCCCTCTTCATAAATGCGAGTTTAGCAGCTAGATTTGCTGGCTCCCAGACATTTTTTTGGACATGTGCAACATCGAAAATCTTCCAGGCTTGCGATCCCTTTTCTTGAAGCATGCCATGGCAGTGCAAGAATTGTGCAAATGTATTGGCCGCATTTGCTTGACTGAAAGGTTCCCGTCGGCATCTCCAATGCTCACAACCAGTTTGGCAACTATTGCATCTACAAGCGAGTTGACGCCCGGGAAAAAAAAGGGTTGAGGAGCTGAGGAGTGATAGTGGTAGCCCAATGATCCCGATTTCCTTTGCCTCAAGGAACGTGAGACATTTTGAGGAAGCAATGTGCAAATGTTGTGATTTGTTTTGGCTAAAGTTCACCGACATACAGGAGCGAAGACATCGAAAAGTGTTGGAAGGTGGGTGAAGTTGCAGCCTCCGTTTGTTTACTTTGTCTCATTGGCATTGGGCAGAATAATAGATGAAATCAGTCAGGCATGGGTGCCACACAGAAGCGGCTATTGCACTCACAGCCGCAATTGCTAGGTGAAGATTGTCCTGTTTGCTTTGAGGCGGTAAAGGGTGTGACTTTTAAAAAGGATGGCCGGATGGTCAACTTGTTGGTTGCAACTCGTGCTACAACTTATGCAGGTTGTGTAGCTTGCACGTCGCTAAGGAAACAGTGTCAACATGGAAATGCCTCAATCATTTGTGATGATTTAGAAGGTGTTTTTTTTTGAAGATTGCAGCTGGAAATAGCTGGACTAAGGGTATCCTTTGGGAAAGTTGAAGCGCTATGGTAAGCCTGTTAGGGATATTTGATGATAACATGTGAAATAGGATCCAGGCATATCAAGGCCACTTTTGTCAAATGAATTAGCACGCTGTGCTACCTGATTCTTTTATGCCAGGAAATGTGCCAAGCAGAGGAGACAGCAGGCCAGTTTCAACAGAAAGCTCAGTGGACAGGTTGTAAGGATGCTATTCCTTCAAGGATGGAAATGTTTGAAGATACCGGTACGTCTTTGTAAAGATTTGAAGAGTCCCATGTTCTGGGACTCAGGATCAATCCCAATTTTGCGATGTTGGCCTCCTAATCGCAATCGCTTCACAGCTTTTCAATCCTTTTTCCTCTCAGACCAACTTCCACTTCCCCCAAAAATGGACAGCACAGGCAAGCTGACCTTTTGCTGCGCATGTGGAAATAACTTTCACAGAGACTGTCGCGCCCTTGGGTTTGACAAGTTTCCTCGCAGATCCATCTTTATTCTTTGCTACACATGCACGATGCGGGTGCCAATACTGACAAACTGTGCCTTTATACAAGAATGGGCAAGAAATACGGGGGACTGTTTGAAATTATTCAGGGCTATCCTGGTAGGCTTCTGGAACAACCACATGTTTTAAGGTACGGAGGTGGTTGGGAGATTTGAGGAACCCTATGCCCAACTTATGATCATAGCTGGCCGTGGCACATTTTACTAAGATAAATGTACGTATAGTTGTTGGATATTCTGATGAACAGATTGTCCCAGCAACTCCTATTGCTTGTGGATGCATTGAAAAAAACCTTAGCAAGGGGGGTTGAGGTCAGGCAGAATAGTAATTATTTCAATATATTAAAATATTTCAATTTTCCAAGGTGTGCATATTATGATGCGGGTAGGTTGACATGGCCCCCCCAGTAATTATAGGAAGAATTCGATAAAGGTCTTGACTTGCCCTCCTCAATGAGGTATCCGCCGATGGCAGCAGGCCTCTTCAGGATCGTGTCCTTTGTGCCTCCATCTTAGTATTTGAAAGCAGCTGTCCAAAGTCAACTGCAGCAAGAGCTGTTCGGGTGTGCTTTTTATCCGCATGGCATGCTTGGATCAATGGGATGTACAGCAATCGATATAATTGATTGACTTGCAGCATTTGGCAGTACCATGCACAATAAAGCGTTGACTCAGTTAATTCTCAAATTCACCATATCAAAACTCAAGTACCTCCAAGCAACCTTGATCATGTCATATGACACCAGTGTTCTCCCAAGGTCGAGAGTCTGGACCTTCAGTGTGGAGGGTTTTGGGTGAACTTTCGGGATTTCACAAGGAAGTTGGACTAAAAGAAGGTGTTGTGAGAAATGTTGAGCCATGTGCCCTGGTCATCACGTGGTATGGCAACCACATGCAACCACATGTAACCGTAAGGCCATGGCATCCTGTCTCCAAGTTCGGGGCTCAGATGCAGTGTAGGTTGGCAGCGAAAGCAAGTGGCCGGACACGCCACGCCTGACATTTGATAGGCATGTAGCACCTGGCGACTGTCTCCCTGCCATTCAAAAGCTTCAGAGGTTGGGCTCTCATGAGATCTGAGACTTGATAACGTCCACCTTTTTGACTGTGTTGGAAACGATGGAAAGGTGAAAGCATGGATTGCCAATGGAATGTATGTGGGTAGACAATAGTGCAATGGTGGGCAATGGTGGGCAGTTGGCAAAGTAGAGTAGACTTAGCAGATTCCTTGTGTTGCCCTGGTTCTTATAGCTATTTTCAGCATTGTCCTGCTCGCAGTATGATGAGATCGGACTCCTTCCACGGTATGTCCTACCTGAACCTCATGGAATGAGCAAAGTTTGAGCGTAGGGACGAAAGTCGTTGAGACCGACGAGGGCATCAAAAGTTGTGAAAGTCTTGATGGCCGACTTCTGGGTTGTCTTGTGTGCAACATAGTTTACCAGTGAAGTTGGCTTACAATTTTTGAGCCTGGAGTGGGTATACAAGAATTAGCTCAGATTCAGTTGTTTCTTTATTGGCGAATATATGAGCACATATTTCGTCTCGTGAAATTGTTCAGATGTAATTATTCGCCGCTTCACTCCTTAAAAGAGACTTGAAACATGCTGACAAGAGTACATCATGTCACCTGGAAACCAACCGCTCCGTGCTGTGGGCTCCGGGCTGTTGAGACGGGATCGTGAACAATGACTCCAGTGCCCAGGATGCATTGGTCAATTTCAGTCGTGCCACGTAAACATACATCTACGGTTGCTGGATCTTATATAATCTTAAAATATTATGTATAGTGTAAAGACATGATATTATGATATTACATGCACTCTCTAAACTTCATGTTGCCACTTTTTGATATCACTATTTGGACATTCAACTCCCAAAGTTCAATCGCAAGTTATTCTCGCAGAGTTTCTCAGCCGCAACGGTGAGGTCACGTCACCCAAGGAGTTAGACAAGGCCGGCATTTCAGTGCTGCTCATAAATGGACAACGAGGTCACAGGGCCATCATGAGAACATGACTGCTTTTTGAAATTTCAGCGTGATTGTACCAATGGGACAGGGTGTAATGGATCGTAGTTCTACATGAGCGGTTTGCACATATTTAAACCATTTCAACATGAATCACAACCCACGACATGAATTTTTGCTTTGAAGCTGCTTATTTGCTGCACAATATGTTCACGTTACGGAATTATTCCGCTTTAAATGTTTCAGCTTTATCAACTGCCAACAATCTTACTGTGTCAATGTTTTGTTGCCTGGCCACTGCTGGCTGTTTTGCACGAGGAGGATTTGGAAGTGTCCCCGACGGGCAAGATCCTTAATCTGCCGACATCGGCCCGAGAGAATTGAGGACCTTTGCAATGTTACAATCTATGGCTATACAAGCTATACTTGTACTCAGTTGTGATAGAATAAGAAATTCATCATTCAACTCAACCAGTCATCATTGTTTCCATGACCACTTTGAGAGACATACGTCGAAAGAAAAAAAACATGTAACACTCACACCAAGGTTCGGGAACATTGAGCCATGTCCTTAGAAATCGGTTTTGGTGAACCGCTGCTGCGACAGTTTGTGCTGAGCCCAAACGCTTTGCAGGTGTTGGCTTCCGGTGCCATCACTGTGTCAGGGGCCTAGTGATGAAGGTGAAAGATGTGGAAGCCATGATATGCCACTCTGCTATGCACATGCACCTACTAGCAGATAGACCATTCGGTTCATATTACAGTAGTTCCCCATTGGTTGCGGCATTAGCATTTTGCTGCGCGCTGAGGTTAACATCATTGATGAGGGTCAGCCAGTCTACATGGGATTGGCTTCCCAAAGCAGAGCAAGAGTGTTGCTGCAATATCGCCCCTAATGAAACACTCAAAGCCCAGCGAAAGAAGAACATGGTTATGCCAGAAACGTTTGAACTATGTACTGCAATAATTATCAACTACCTTGTCATATACAATGATGAGATATGATGATATGACAGGTGCAATGCTTGAATTTTGATGACTTCACCTGGTGAGATATGGTGAGATGCCCGAATTCCAAGGCCGGGATGCCAGCTACTGTAGCTCCGACTGCCGCAAGCGCGGTAGATCCGTCAGGGCCTGATAGCTGCCTTCCACCTGGTTTCAAGACTTCAAGCATTATCAAAAACGTTCAATTGAAAAACAATCATGGTAAACCATGATGCAGCATGATAAACCATTCTTAACCATGATAAACCATTATAAATCCAACCATAGTCTTTTTTTGACAGGCCGAATATGCGAAGCTGATGGGAATAAAGCAGCTGGAAGAGCTGACGCCTTAATCAAAACTACAGGAAATAAGGTTGGGAAGCTGGTGGCTGACAGAAACCGTGGAAGTTGTTGTTTCTTTTCTTCAATCCAGGCAAATCAAGCGTACTTAGGGGTCGGAGTTGAAGCTCCAGTATCTATGTGATTCTACGAGTCTATGAGGGCCATTTTTCAGGTGGCAGAATGACAAGCGACAGCAATGTACAAATGATAAAACAATCCAAAGTTTTGAATTATGTGTATGTATCACATATATTCATATATTGAATATTATGAAATACGGTATGTGACGAGATTCTAAATGCATGCTGGAATCACAGCCTTTGACCGTACAATTGTACACGATTCTGACAGGAGAGTGACTCTGAAATGTACTCCTGAGAAGCCCTCATCATCAACACCAACATCATCCACATTGTTTTTTTTGGGGGCTTTTTTTGGTATCCTGCATGTCTAAGGGACGTGCCCTATGATTCTGGCAGCATGTACAGCAGCTTGGTATCTGAATCGTCAGCACCTCAGCTGTTGTTTTGAAGATGTCGTGAATGATTTAATGTTGGAACTAGAAAAGCCGGATCACATGGGATCACGATCTAAATGAAATATAATGAAATGACAATTCGGACCATTCGATACGTCTACTGAGTCTACTTCGAACCTTTTACATCCTTTTACACTGTGTGTGTAAAGACATTTGATACCCGGGGCCTTTTTATAATAACCTAGTCATGTTCAACTTTGGCAACCTTAGTTTGCTTTAGATGTGATGTCTTCATGTCTCCAAGCCTTCTGGGGTTTTTGATGCAGACACGGCAGCGAAGTTAGGACCACCACATCCTCCAAGAAGACCGTGGAGCCAGACACCGGACCAGGTTGGCTCCTGTTTTTAGGATCTGATGATATGATGTGGCGTGACATTAAGCACTCAAAAGGTGTGACTTTCATGGTTTTTCTCACTTGGTAAGATCCTACTGAACTCTTTTCTACCCTTGCTAGCTGCTAGCCATTGAAACCTGTTTCATGTTCCTCATTCAGATTTACCACATGTCCAAGACATGGCAATGCCCTTATGTGAGGTCACCGCGTCCTTCGCTGGATTCTGAGCGCAGGCATCAGGCACTTGCACGTCAGGGTGGCCAAGTACCTCACCGAGGGGTAATGCATAGTCTTGTGCAGCTGGACAGGGATGGGATCCAGACCAAGAACCTATCCAGAAGCTAAGCCTTTCCAGGATATTCAAAAGTCCTGATAGGATCATGTCACACGAGGCGCTCGCAGCTGGTACTGAACTTCTACGAATGGGGTACCTTCGCTGAATTGGTTGAAAGTTGTGATGTGCTACTGCTACTTCTGGATTGAATCAGAACCTTCGAGAAAGACAGCTATTTTTGTTGGTGTTTTTCACATGCGCAATTTGTCAGTGTAGCATGCATTGGTATCTCTTGGTATACTGAGCATACTGTGTGGTAATATTCTGATATATTCTGTACTATCAGAACACTGCCCCCAGGTTCTCAATACGGTTTGCTTATAGTTTGACGATGGTTTGATGATTCTTTCATATCCATTCTTTCCCAGGATGTTCTTGCGTCCCCTGTGGAGATGATATAAGTGTATCCGTCAATCAATCAAACGGCATCGAATCACTGTTCTTGTCCATTGCAACTGTCTCATTTATTGCAACTGTCTCATTTGAGTCTAGTCCAAGCTCCAGAATACCGCCAAGAAAAATCTTACCAGAACCAATTCTCTCAGCTCGTAAAAGTTAAATTCGTAGGATTCCAGGCTTTTGCAGTTGCATCTTCCTGATGGACGCGAGAAAGGGATTGCTTACTCTTGGGATCACCCTTCAACTTTTTGGCATTCTTGGATCTTTTGCCATTTTTGCCCTGTTCAGGAAGAGCGTTCAGCCAGGCTGGCCTGTCAGAAAGCTCAGATCTGCCTTTACTTCTCAGCTGGTCTATTGTGTACTAGAGGCTTGATGTTAAGCATGTCAAGCTGCAGAAGGCATACTCTTCATCAAAGCAAGATAACACCAGAAAAATGCGGTTGGAAGACTATAATTTCATATAGTTTCCATTTGGGATGGCTTTCTGACAGGTGCTATGTAAGTTTTGAAGGGAGTCATTCTGTTCACATTCGAATGGCGGAAGCTGTTTTGGCCCAAAGTTTTGTTTTACGACTCCCGGCATGGCGGAGTTGCCTGCCGTTCTGGGCAAACCTTTCCAAGTTGGTTTGGAAAGGTATTGCCGCATTGAGCCACCGTGACTTGGCTGTGAAATTGTAAACTTGTGGCCATATTTATGTATATGAAATTTTGTTTGGATGCATTATGATGCATTTAGAAATGAATTATCCATCATTCATAACTGATGAAGATTCCACACCAGCCAGTGAGAGAGCTTCGCCTTTGCAGTATTTCATGCATCTAAGTGAGTATGATTGACATTTCCACAGCATTTCCTGAATTGATTTCAAACTATATTATATATAACAACTCACCTTAGCTGACGGTGCAGCTAGCATGCCAGCTTCAGATACAATTGCATGTGTGGTGAATCCAGGCTTCGAAAAGAAGAGCTCAAGGAGCTGAATGCCTTGCTGGAGTCCAAAGGCACTCTAAATACCAGCACCTTTGCCTGACAGGGAATTCAAACTGAACATGTCAGCTCAAGCTATGCTTTTCTCATTTTTTCCCAACATTTTAGTACAGATGCATTGTTTTGAAGTGTCTCAAAGACCATATAGATAACATTCGGTACGGTAAGCACAGACAAATGCACAAATAGATCAAGGAAAAAGATCAACCATCATAAACGAATATGCCCAAGACGGATTTTGGGGGATGGAGTCGCTACAAGTCCGCAGTGGAAAAGTAATAGTCATACTCTGCATGTCAAGGAATGGAACAAATTATATATACATTATATTATGTAATCGTGCAGCCCGCATCAACCGCATCCAATATGTTTCTTTTGCTTCTCTACCCATGGCCTGGAACACCGAGAGCCAAGGCAAGGCGAAATGCATCGGAAAGGACTGTACTCATGGAGTCCAATTCCAAACGGATGGGGGAAAGGGGGATCAGTTGATAGATGAAATCCAGCAGCAAAATAATGATTGAAGCCACTGATGGAGACGGCGATGGAGAGAGAGAATAATGATTGAAGTGTTCGCAAGGAGGGCGCCTTTGAAAATGAATTGCAAAATGGTGCAGGATTTGAAAAGTCAAAAGCTATCAAAGGTAGGATACGCAATCCTCCAACTTCAGTGATGGGCCGCTCGAAAGCCGTGAGGCCCAAAACATGTGCAGCCTTTGGCGCAAGCATTTTGTTTCAGAAAACAGCAGATTGAATGCAATTCACATCAGGTCCTCATATTTAGCATCCATAATATGTATTTTGAACACTAGTCAAATATAGTTGCACCTTTTCCTTCCAAAGCCTAAGTCTGAAGCATAGATTCATAGATTTTTGGGAGAGTATGACTCCATGTGGTTGCCAAAACGAAACTTTCAAGGATATGTTATTTGTCGGTATCAGTCTAGCAAGGCAAAATTTACCATTGTCACTGTGTTTTCTGGGAAGTGTTGGGACCATGGCCTTAAGTCCACAGTTGGCGAGACAGCTGCAAGCAGCTCCAGCCCTCACTGATCGACATGCCAGAGTCGGTGACAGGACTGCTCAAAAATAGGCTAAAAACCCAAAGATCAAAAACCGGCCATTGCTTCAAATCTACAAAATCTTGAAGGATTACTTTTTGAGGCTATACGTTGTGGAACTCAATGATGTTGGTTTCATCATCGTGCTTTCTCGACATTGGGAAGGAAGAAATCCGTAGCTGATGAGATGAACTCCTTGACGGAGGCATCCACCTTGCCTGCCGACGAGAATTCGGCAGAGAACCTGGATGTGCCAGAGCTTAAAATGCTTAAAAGAGACTGCGGGAAGGGGTAGAAAAATGTAGAAAACACAGCAATGATATGCAATGATAGTATGAAAAGGTTTTCATTTGTCACAAGGGCAAAAGGGATCACCTACAAACATTCGTTTGCCACTGTTACTGGGATTGGGAGCATCCTGTGGCGTGCCGCATGCCAGTTAGATGGATGTGCATTTGATTCCGGGCGCCTGAAAGTTGACGGTACATGTGTGGAGACACCTGAAATAACTCCAGTTCTGTTAATCTGATGCACGAAGGGTGCTTTGATAGGTACATGACGATACATGACATATTTACATTACTTTTCAGACGTGCATTAGACTTAATTCATCGTAATTCGTTTATATCCTGTAATTTGATTTTGTGTACACCTAAGTATCCCGCATAGCATATACAAAAGTAAGCATGACATGTTGAATCATGCTCGTCCCCGGTTGGGTCAGAGCTTGGTCTGAGGTTTGGGTCCATAGTCATTTTCATGCGAAAGGTGGGCAAAAGAAGAAGGCATTGCATGCATTGTCAAAGCACAAAGCTGGAAGTGTACATCGAGTTCCGGAAGTTGAACAGATGCTTAGCAGCTTGATGTTGGGGTGCCATTATACATGATGTGGTATGAAGAGTTTGATTGCGGTATGGAGAGGTCTTACATGTCCAGTGTGGGCTACAGCAACACGGGTAGACGGTATACTTTGATAGTTTTCGGTTGTGCCAGATATGTGCATTAGCATCAGTGTACCTCACGATGTAGGCTTGGATCATCTTGGATCCAGTGCGCAGAATCCTTGAACCCAAGGATTTGTAGCAGCACCAGTCGCATTAGTGTGAAGCTGGAGTCGCTTAGCTAGGGAGATGCTTGAGTCTGGGGGAGTTTTTGACGGAACAACACAGTTCGACGTTCGAAGTTTTCAACGTTATGTTGAGAGTGAAAACCCATCTCTTTTGAATTGTTTTGAGAAGATCTGACAAGTCGGTGACAATTCTATGACAATTCATGGCTTCATGATATGCAACAAAAACCTGTTTCCCCTAAGTTTTTGGCACAACCCCATGAATGGACCCAGGTATTATAGAGATCACCTTGAGCAACACGAGCCATTGCTTCGCAAGGTTGAGGAGGGCTTTATGTGTCAGGCGGGCCAATGGGATTTGGAAGGGCTACGACAGGTACAACATGTTTGTGACTGTGGGGAGGATCAGGTGCTAACCACAACTTGGATTCTTATCTTAGCACTTTAGGGATCTTTATCGAATTTTCTGGATATTTTAGGTACGTTTGATTTTTTCAGATATCTGTCAGATATCTGTGTGATCTCGAATCTCACACTTGTACCAAGGATTATTTAAGTTCTACAAGAGATGTCCTATATTTCATCAAATGTCATCCCACCATTCATCCAAGCTTTCCAGAGGAGTCAGGCACTGGTGAGCCCATCGTCAATGTGGCCAAGTTACGTGGTGCTCGCAGACGTCGGCGCTCGCCTTCACCCGGCTCCCCACGACCTAAGAGTCAGGGGACGGCATCACGTGCACAAACTGCAAGGAGGGCAGTGGGTTCAAGGGGCATGTCAGGGGGAAAGACCAAGGTTGGCGTGTTTTTTGGGTGAAACGATGTGAAATTTGATGTGAAACGGTTGTTTTTATAAATGAACAGGTTGAATTGACATTTCACCTGGACACTGTTTTTTTCAAACGGCAAATTGCATTCTGCCTTGTAATGATTGCACTGGCATTTTCGTTTGTCAGCTCCAGTGAGACGGCAAGAAGCCATCTTCGATCATCCAACTGATCGCCGTCAGCAAACGGACTCCACAAGATGGACTGCGACAAGTAGTAATGTTCAGTTTGTTTGGTACTCGTATTTTGTTTGTTTGGTCTGTTGCAATTGGTTGGTTTGTGTTGGTTGGTACATTCTCCTATCAGGGGTCTCCGGTCACTTGCAGTTGCGTGAGGACATCCACTCCGGCCTCTGCGCGGGAGCGTTCGATGGCACACCGGGAACGCATCTCGTCGGCGCTGCGCCGTGCGCAACTGTTGCAACTGGAGAAGCGAACCGAATATGCCTGGCGCTTGCAGATGCAGAGCCTTGGAAGACATTCAGATTCCAAAATAGACATTGAAAAATACAGCTCAAAAACGACAATGGTCGTCTCCAGGGCTTCTTTCAAAGCAACCTGTGCTGCCATGCCCTGTTAAGTAGGCCTCCTCCAGACTCCATAGTGTTAGTCTCCCAGTCAAAGCTGTGAGACTTGGTGACTTGCACCTAGCATGACCCAGCGATGTGTGAAACATCCCGAACTTTCAGACCGCCTATGTGCATCTTAAGTGCTATTGACAGTAGGCGACTCCTTGGGGCTGAAACTCTATAGGAAATGGAGATGACTGAGTTTTCTATTTGGATTTGATTTGCTTTACTTTGGAGAAGACTTTTTCCAAACATTTCAGGGAGACTAATTGATCAGTCTACCAAACACATAAATCTTAATTCTCGAAAAACAGGCACAATCGTCAAGAACGTAGTGAACGTGAGCGTATGTGGCTGGCGGTCATGGAAACATTTGCCGTGATGGCCACAGTGAAGCAGATTCAGGTGAGGCGGGACCAATGAGATCCGATGTGATGGGGTCAACTTATGAGCCGATTCGGGAGAGGTAGCTACAAGCGATACAAGGTAATAGAAGCATTATCAGAAGTCGCATTATTATATGTAGAATTGATTAGAATTGCGTAGGTTTGGCTTTACTTTCAGGTGCCGTGGCGAAAAGCAAACATGGAGACTCTCAACTCATGTGTGACAGACCCAAACATGAAGATGGTTAAAGTTTGCCACAAGTCTATTATATATAGCATAATAAGTTATTTATGTTTATTGGTTATTATATGTTATGAGTATATGAAAAGTAACATATTTTTTTTAGTCAAGATGGGCACAGGAATTTGGATCAATCTTCAATAATATTCATTTGTACAAAATGGATTAGCATGCAAATTCCGATTCAAGTCACACGCATTAGTAGATCTTGGAACCTACAACGCTGTCGGCAGTCCAGCGAATGGAACATATTTTCAATCCAATGCCTCCATAATATGTTTCATGTGTTTGCAGTACCTGGTGCCTTGGCGCACGGCAAACCTACAACCACCTAAAGAGAATATTTCAGACAACCAATGGACAAACAGTACCATGATTATTGTAAAAAATTAAGATAATCCTAGATATTACCATGGGTTTAGCGTGTCTTAGTCCATTGCTGTTTCCACATTCCACTAAGGTGCTTTGGCGCAATGCTAAGGCTCAGCAATCTTCCATCACGCTCCATCCAGCAATGGCCAAAGCTCTACAAAAGCCACTGTTGAAAGAGAGGCACTTGGAGACATTGAATGCACGGATCCTACTCATGCAGAAAGAAGAAAGGAAACGGCAACGACATGAGGCAATTTGGAAAGAATGGAAGAAATTGCTCCGCAGCTTGGAGGTGTGGATCAAGTTTCGCCTACCTTTGAGAAAACGCCGATCCATTAATATCATCAAGTCCTTCATGGAGTGCTCAGCACGTGCCTATATGCTCCGCCGCACCGTGAAGAACTTCGTGAAATCCGTGCTGATGGTCCAACGCGCCTTGCGTCATCAAGCACACATCTTTCGGACCATCCAACGGCGCATCTTGGAGCCCTACGTCTGGGCCACGGAAACGCAGCTCCTGTGCGATGCTTTTCGCATGCGCAAGGCTGAAGCCTCAGCACGTATTGAGGCCTACATGGAAGAGGTCAAGTTGAAAGAATGGGACACCCATTTGCAACCAAAAAAAGTGTCAAGTTTTCACACGTGGGAAATCCATTTTATTTGTTTCTTTACGGTTTATGTTTGGCTTGATCATATCTTGATATGTTTGAAATAAACGTTGCACTTGAGGTCTTTTTGGTCGTCTTGAGGCATGTTTCTAGAGTCTTGATCAATCAAGGTATATAATGTAAATAGTATAACATGCCATAATATACCGGTGTTCCGAGGTGTTGCTGCGTAGAGATTTCGTGATTCCTATGGAGCAATCAATCCGCTCCAGACCCAAAAAACTGCAGGCATTTCCATCGACGCACTCATCCTTTCCATGAAATATCGTTTCATGATATTTTATATTCATTTCATGCCTTGCCATGAGATAACATGCCATTCTATGTTGAGGAAAGAGATGTGAAGTTAATGTGCCTGGATCGAGCACATGTTTGGCGAGAAGGTTACCAACGCTTTCGTCCTCAGTTTTCAAAGATGAGCGATGGAGAAAACCCCTCGGTCCAACTAGAGGAGGACTGTGGTCATTTGCTTGTGTATCCATTGTGTGTTCTTCCTTTAAGGCATTGTTTGATCAATTAACTTTCACCTTCTTATTGGTACCAAAAGCCTCTTAAACTAGCTCAAAAGTTGCTTATCCTTGCATGCATGCCACGTGCCCTGCCCAGCAGGATGGCACACCCCTGGTGCGTCACGTGGTCAGTGCACCGGCGCGGGTTCGTCATGGCAGGGGCTCTCAACTGCAAAAGATCTTGGAGATGCAACAGCCGCAGAGCCAAGGTGGCGTACGCAAGACTCTGAGCGTAAGGACTGGGTATACGGATGTATGTATGTATATAGTATATAGTTGTATATTTATAAAAAAAATATATATATATCTACTTACAGTACTCGTAGTTTTTTGGCTGTGGTAATGAATCGACATTTTGGTCACGGTGCTAGTTGTGTGTGTAAAACAAGACGGGTATCATCTTGTTTGCTCATTACAACGGTGTTGGTACCAGAGCGATTTGTACACATGCCGTCTCAAACACTGTGCACCGAGACATGATCGAGACTGTTTCTGATCCCAACGTGATCAAAAAACAACTGCAAGCATGCAGAAATATCACAAAATATCAATAAATTAGTCAGCCATGGGCTATAGTCAGACGTTTGAAAAAGATGTAGTGGTGGGGTGAGGGCGGTCCTCCTTTTCATTGATCCACACTCCCTGGGAGAGTTTTGGCTGGCCCTGGGTGTTGCTAAGTGACTTTTCCGCTACCAGCGTATAGTGTATTGTAGGATTTTTGGGTGTTTTCAAGAGTCAAGAGTTGTATATGAACCAAGGGTAAGAGTGTTCGAGCCCCTTTCAGGACAGCCTACTAGAAATCCCTGAACTAGTTAATAGAAATGACCAGGTTCAAACCCGGAATAATTAGAAAGTTGCTATTCTAAGCCTGGATGTAATACCAAGGTATCACAGAAGGACGCTAGGTTGGGAGTGAGGCCAAGCCATGCCTTAAAGAATCTGATGAGGGTCTCAAGTGATAATTTCTTTCCACAATCCGGAGTTTCACGCATACGTCGATTTGATCTATTTTATGTGCAGAACAAGTATCAAAACTAGCCCTACATCACTTGAAAACTACTGCAGCAGCCTGGCACATTCTTCATCGAAATGGCAGGAAATCTTTACATGGCCGGAACTTCTTGGTGATGGACACCTTGCGCATGGACCCGCGGGATTGCGAGGAGATCACTCGACAAATGCTGTTAAACAGCGTTGATGCCTGGTGGGCCCACTACCGACGCTAGGTTTCGATTAGTATGACCCGACACCTTGGCTGCCAGTTGTCATTGCTGTCCGGATCTCCGTTGACCTGAAATCTCGGTTGGGTTTTCTCCATGTGGCAGAGAGCAGGGTTGTGGCCACCCTTGAATTGACCACCTAGAAATTATGCAAAAAACACTATGACAATACAGCCTGCATCCTCTCGTAGAACAAGAGTTGATACTTGTCAATTTTCGCAAAAAAAAACTCACTCAACTTGCTGATTTTTCTAAGTTTTTGCCTGAGGAGTTTATAAAGCAGCGGAGCCCATGTCCACACAGAATTGGATCAGTTGGCGCCAAGACTTTGTACGACGGCCAGATGCCTTGGTTTGGGATCCACCTGAGGTGCCATGAACACCTGGACAGGTGGTGCATGTATATTTCAATGCTGTGTATTTTGATGATGCAAATGAAGTATGGTTAGTATGTATGGTTAGTATGTACAATAGTATGTACTTCTTTCTTTGGTATTCAGTGACATAGGGCAAGTTATGCACTTGCATGTGAACTGTGAAAGGTCGAAGTACATACGCTTGTCCAACATATAATGATGTATTCATCATTGTGATGGCGAGCGCTTCAAATTTGATTTGGCATGTCGAAACCTTGGGTCGAGTATTACCCTTCCGATATTGACAACATATATGGCTATTGCAGCCTACTGCCGTGACGTATGCACCAGGTTCTCAAATATCCGGAGATGTCCTTCTCCGTGCAGGGCTACCAATGGTTGCATAAAGAGGTTGAGATGCGACTGCGGGAAAAACCGGAGTTTCGTAGCCTCATTGGTGAGGGTTTTTAGATGATACTTATCAAGTATCATCGTTTCAGAGCTCCTGAGAATTGTGAAAGATCGAAGGACAAATGACTTTTTGGATCTTTTTGGTTTGTGTTGGAATGATTCTTTGACCTTCAGGTAGTGCCAATGGTATCCAACATTGCCAACTTTAAAGCAAACAATAGGTGTCAATATGTGCCAATGTCATCCAATGTCACTATACCTGGATATCCATATCATCCTATCACTTCCCTGTGCAGTGCGATGGGTTGGATGCGTTTTCGACTTCGATCTTTTGCTGACCAATGTTGAAATCATAGCTTGCAGAGAGATGGAGGTGCGTACAAAGACTGCGCCATCATTTTGAAGCCGCGTGAATGCTACAGATAAGAGCAATTGAGAGCAATTAGCATGCAGCCTTAGTGCATAGATTCCTGTGTCAAATCAGCGTAAATCCAACACATACCATGTAGCACGATCAAACGGAAAGCAAAGATTAGCAACACTTTTTCCATGTTAGTTGTGGACACTCACCGCTGTGAGTCACGTAGTGATACAGCTGTGGCTGCGGAAGAACTGCAGCCTTTCTAGGCCGCGCACAGGTGCTCGGAAAAAGAACTCCATGTGGAATCATGTAGACACAGGTGGCGCTAGAGAGGGAGAGAGGACATTGACAACGGAAAAGCCCTTAGGATGCAGTAGGGTAAAACCCAGCACCCGTCGCTTCATCCGGCAGGACAGGAAACCTACAGGGCCCTTCAGTGCATCTGCTGCGAATGCCAAAGGTGACCATACTGGATCCAGTAATTTGGATGGCAAAGAGTGAATTTCAGAGTCATTTCACCATAGGATCCATAAGGATCGGTAAGGAACGAAAGATGAAAACCATGTGAATGAAACATTGGAAAATGAGGATAAGCGTGGCAAAGCTTTGAATCAAAGACTTTCAGAATTGTTGTGCTTGGGATGTGCTTGGGATCAAGATGTTGAAGCAACATGAAACAACCAAGAACTTTAAGCAGCAAGATGTTTTTGTGACATACGAATGGTCGATGCAACGGCTAATGATATATCTTGACAATCTGTCAACATCGGAGTAGATGTTTCTTGATTTTGGACTATTGCTAACAAGCACTTCACACGCAATTCACACTTAATTGCAGATTGTCTCTACCTCACCTGCAGCCTGTCAGAACTAAGGCATGTTCGGGAGCTGGCTACGCAGCGGGCCTCAATCTGGGCAAAATTGTGTCAAATAGTGTCATACTCTTGGGACCTCAAAAAATCATGCAACATCGGTGCATTTACCCTCTGCCGATTCGTATTGTGGCAAAAAAATCAATGGCCTCTCCTGGGGTTTGCTATGCTGGCCAGATTCATAGGTTCTTGACCTAAAGGCATGCTTTGCTTGTATTGTGTGGCAACTTGTTTCTGGCCCTTCACGACTTCCGATGTGTCGCGCGGTTCATTGAGGCGACAATTGCATCATTGCCTGGGGTCTTTTCTACACAGACCCAGAGGCCGTGGTCCAATTTCCCAAGACAGTGCACAAATTTTTAGACCCAGTAATATCTGTAATAGATGAATAGATGATGTGTCTGTGTAAGTCTGCCTGTCTTAAATTGCCTGGCATCAAAAGGTCTAGTCTAGTCTAAACTCTTCGGTCGTACCCAGTGCCAGGGCTCCGGAGCTGATGACTCAGTAGCATGCATCAGCGCCATTGCCAAATTCCTGTTGATCTTTGGCTGCTTTAAAGTGGGTCTTGTTGGATTGACAAATCAGTAAGTTGAAAACTGGAGTTGGCATGGATGCTAGAAAATATTTTAAGCTTCCACTTTGTGTATTCAGGTTTCATACCATTTCATGATGATGTTTGAAGTTTGATGTAGCTTTTATCTCCAAGTTGGACTAGATAAGGTAGGTAGTTTGGAAGGACTGCTTGATGTGATATCCAATCAACAAGGGCCCGACGCTAAGGACATTCCAAAGCCACAAGATGGAGCTTGTTATCAATGGCCTCAAGGACCCCATTGGGAGTCATTGATCTTCATGATGGATTGTGTCCAACGGAAAATTGTGAAGCATGACTTGGGGAACATCGCTTCAAAATGTTTCAACATCATACTTGAAAGTTATGGAGTCAAACCTATCCCATATCATTCATATGTATAGACCCTTTCTGAGTGGTTGTTCATTTGATGTAATTACTCATCTTTGGCTCAAGTAAAAAGAGCGTGTATTATTTGCATTTTGGGCTTTTAACCAAAATTAGT